>JBCAUG010542182.1:0-14803 GCA_038406175.1 Haplosyllis leylae | reverse complement strand
TATCATACTAGTTGTATCATACACTATTTTAAAAACTGTTATAAAAGTAAGTTCCTATTACCCACGCATTTAGCAATATTTAAAGTGTTGTGGTGGTCAATAAACAATGATAAGTCTCGTGTATATTTAGGTGAAACGATGCACTTCATAATTTGATCATATTTAGATCTACATATTTTATTCGCATTTAAAATAAAGATATCTGTCATAAAAGAGTAAATAATGTGATTGAACCAGAAATTGATATGAAAAACCTGTATCGATATAAAATTGACATAACATGAGCTCATGTGGCTGAGCAAAGGGAGTGGGAAGAAAAAAATCGTTATTATTTAAAAGAATATCTCCCATTTCGTATTGAGCAATTTTAATATGACTACACAGAAACGAATCCAAATTCAGGAAAAGTCCGATTTTGCTAAAATATCGGTCTTAAAATGCAAAGGCAATAATCAAGCAAGTGTTTTATTTTGACGTGTACGTTTTGGACTTAATAAAACGAGACGGTAATCTCCCGGTATACACCGTAGTCTCCGCAAACATTTTCATTGGGAGTGGTGTTCAACGAAGCAATTTTCAGACATACTCAAGTTTTTTTGGGGTGGGGGGGGAGGTTCCAAGGAGCAAGTTTCAGAGAAATTCCCATGGTAGAAACTGGGGGGATTTCACGGGGATTTTTGATAATATATTTGTCTCTCACTGTTCTGTAGTATGCATCACATCTCTTTTGCGGAAACCACATACACATACCCATTCCAAACGGTTAATATTATCAAAGTTCAAACAGAATCTGATATGCATTCGGATTTTTTAGAGAGGAATTTTAGTCCAATTGGATGAATTAGACGAATTGGACAAAGTCACTCATGCATGAATTAGGATCCATTTACAGTTCCACACAAGCACAGAAGACAGTTTAGTGTAATGGTTAGAATGCCTGACTTGTGTGTAAGCGACCTGGGTTCACTCCCTGGTCTGTCCATTTTTTGAGAATTTTATTTTGTTAAATTCATCTAATTAGACGAGAATTATGGAAAAACTCGATTGTCCGAATTCCTACGTTTGATATTCATTCTTTCCAAAATTATTCTTCCTATCTAAAATGTATGATAATGAATGGCTTTGTTTGGTAAAATACTCAATAACTATTATTCAGTAGCTACACAACATAGACATTAACGGCTAATTACAATCTAGATCTATGCCTCATAATTAGAATACCTATTTCTGGTAACTCGACAAAGAGTCGCAATATTGATTGAATCCATAGGTAAACTTTGTCCGACCTTTTTTCGCTCTACTTTACTCTGGAGCAGTGCCCTATAATTCTTGTAACTAGGGAGCTGTGAATCACAAGTTGCTTCAAACTTGGTAGTTGCGCACAAAGGGAGGTGATTGACTGTCCAGCTAGGGTTTTTGTTTACATTTAAAAAATAAAAATTTATCAATCGTCGAGAAACTTGTAAATTAACATATTTGTAAAAATGCAACTATGTAAGCAAAAACTACCAATCGCGACTTCCATATTCACTATATTTGGGAATTTACAGGCTAAATATACTTCAACATTGTTTACAACAATTCTTTCATTCCATTTGAACGCAACCCATGGCTTTACTGTATCCTATTTGATCTGTCAAGACGCATATCACTAATAAATTGAAAACATGAAAATAGCTTCAAGAAGAAGTTGGATTGTGGTAATCCTTCTCTGGTCTCCGTTCGAAGTTTTACACTGTGGTAAGATTTCTCGAAAATATGTCCATTTTGCTATTGATCACTTTCACCATCAAAGATCATTGGAAGGTCATTAAGCTTTCTGAAATGTGACACAATGTTGGTTTGAAAGAAATGATATGTTACTTTCGTTACTTGCAGAACATTTGCCTGAATTTACAATTACAAATCCTTGTACGAAGTTTGAAGTTCACAATCCAAGTAGCGAGACGACAATTTGGAATGAAGACTCTGCAAATTGTTCCAAAACGTGCAGCAGAGATCCTGCCTGCAAAGGTTTTACCTTCAACACTGATAATACACCATCTGTTCCGTGTATCGTCACACCTACCTGTACACTGGTGGGGAATTAGTCCTGAATTACGTTTGGAATAAAGGTGAGAAAATACTTTGGTGATAAGAAAAATCTCATTACTAGAAATTAAAGTGAAGTCGGGTATCCAATCACATATACGGACACTAATTGCAATGCTATTTTATTCATAGACATCCCGACAATGCCTGGAAGAACAATGCCCATTGGTCAATTGCGATGCCATATTTCACGTTCATTTCTAGCAATGCAAAAAATATTTTTTGTCTTAGATTTAGCTAAATTTTGCAAGGGTCTGAACTGATCTGAACTTATGAAATTTGTTTAAATCTAATCTCTATCTTTACACCAAACTTGTGTGCTTAATTTTTGAACTGTTGTGTGAATTTTAAGAAGCAGTGTCCACCACTCATAGGAATATTTAAAAGACAAAATCAGATCTGCATTAGTGGGACATGGGCTAAACTAACAACTATGATAATGACAACGTTAGACAACTGAGAAATTATGATTGCATGAGCTCTCTTTTATTTTCGTCAAATGGAACAAATACCAGGAAAGTGTTGTGTTTTAAAGGATACTGTTACTAAAATTTGACCTTCCAACAGCAGATCCGCATGGAAGGCAAGATTTCCAAAAAAAAGTCTATTTGTAAATTTATATAAAACGCAGATATAAGGTAGAGTTGTAACTAATTTACTTCATATTTTGACATTCGAGTACCTCATATTATACAAATTTGAAATTTTAAGTACGGCATTAAAATAACATGTATGAATTCGTAAGTGCATCTATGTCTGAGTGCCAAATTCAAATTCACTTTTTCCATTTCAGTGTCAACGCAACGACAACAAGGAAATATTCTTTCTTGAATATTATTACCTGTGATCAGCATACCAGAAAAACACAGGAAGACAGCAATAAATTTATGCTTTTCTTGTTCTTTTTTTTACCAAGCGTTGTCATAAAGGTACCACACGTGTTTGGTGCAATACTCTTACTTTTATAACTTAGAATAAAGACATTTCCGGTGCGAAATTTCTTGTTTGAATGTTTTGGTTTACTGAATGTTTAGTTCACTAAATTATGAATGGGGACTCTAAATCATTTGGCTTTCGTGTGCCATCAACTATGCTCAAAATACTCATGCCATGAAAACACTGACTGAATGGCATGGCTTTCCTCCCTGAACAAATTAGGAAGAATTTAAAGTTTTGGAAATTGCTGTCACAAAAATCATTCCAAATGTCATCTGATGTTGACGTACTCAGTCAAAATTGATATCCCATTAATTTTTCGTAGGTAGAACAAAAAAAAACATTTACAAAGAATGTACAGTATCACAAAGGATAGCAACCAAAATATAATTGCTGGGCCGAACTTTATTCAATGCAAACACGTCAATTAAAACAAAGTTAAACTTGACGTTGACGCAAGTGGTGGATCCAGCATTCTCTGGAGGACAGGACGCCTTAGTTTCTGCAAGAAGTCTTAAGTAATTTGAATATTGCTGAAGGGGTGGGCTCATGAATCCACCAGAGGATGTAATTATTTTCAAATTCTGGACACTCCGCATATTGAATTCACTAGATATTACAAAAGAAATGGTGAATAGCATCATAAAAACATAATTCATTTTGTATTTATCTGAGGATGAGTGCATAGAGCCACATGTAGGTTTCAGGCATATAAATGCGTTACTGCGAGTGACTTTATGCACTCATCGCAATTTCAAAAAGTCACATTCCATCCAATTTCACAAGCAGTTTCAATCGGCTAATTTTGTACTACACAGAAATCAGTTCTATTAGTATGAACCCGAACAAATGTTGAAATATTTAAACAATCCTATTCTGTACATATCTAAAAAACAGTAAAGTCTAAATACACATAAATATTGAAATGTCTCGCTTATTATTCGAGTAGAAATTTCCCACTGACATGAAAGATTATGTTCTCACAAAATGTATTGTTTTTCTTTTCAATACTTCAGTCAGAGGTGTCTGACTTCATGAGTATAACTTTCTCTACCGTGTTTTCTTCACAACGTAATTTTAGTTCAGAGGATAATGCACCAACCATCGTCATCGTCATTGGTTTCGTTATCGTCTTCATCATCGTCATCATTTTTCAGCCTGTCTATTTCTTCTCTAAGTCCATCCACCTCTGTCTGGAATCGTTCCTCCAGTTGTCTCCTTTGTTCATTCATAGCCCTGTCGTAATGTTCTTTAATTTCCTCCATCTGTTTGGTTTTGTTTTTTTCTTCAGTCCGTCTGATATTTTCTTGCCTCTCTATTTCTTCTCTCAGTTGATTTGCCTCTCTCTGGAACCCCTCCTCCAGGAGTCTCTTCTGTTCACTCATTCTATCATTCATGACCTTATCGTAATGATCCGTCATTTCCTTCATCTGTCTGGTGTTGTTTTCTTCCATCTGTTTGATGTTTTCTTGCAGTGCTCGTTCTTTCTCTTTAGCATATTGTTCCATGCGTTCTGCTTCTCTTTCGGCAGCCTGTTTCTTTCTGTTTGCTTCCAGAGCTTTCTGGCGTTCAGCTAAATCAGCTTAGGAATAACAGAAAATCCTATGCTTGTAATTTGCAAAATAGCTGATTTAGTTTAAGACTCAAAGCTAAGCGATTCGTTTTGTGAGAAGATGTAACCTTGGATAAAATTTGTAATCTTTTGTGTTGTAAAGAAACATATTACTACTTAAGTTTAAAAGTTACCTTCTGCTTTCTTTTCCTCTGCTGTGACCTTCTTGTCTACAGCTAAGACGGCGTCTCCTTCTTTCAGCTTTTCTTGTAAGTAGTCAAGTAACGTTTGGTTCATCTACAAAGACGAAAATCATACTAATCATCCTGTTTTACAGATTGTTAAGATTTACTCTTCTCTTTCAACAATGTCAGTTTTCTTCCTGTTTGCAGCATTCAGCACCCACTGGTCTCAAATTTAATTGCTTATGTGCCCGCTGCCATGGTAACTGCTCTCCGACAAAGTTCAATGCATCTGAGGTGGCAAATAGATCAATTTGAAGTTTAGTGTTGTTTCTCGAAATGACTGCGTGATTTTTAAACTTTTAATCTATCTTATACTTCAATTACCTGCACACCAAGATCGGTATGTTTTTTGTATTTTTGTTGAATATCCCGCAGATCTTGCTGAAACTCTGCAAAGCCTCCATTCTTTGCATAGTCGCCTCTTTCAAATTTGGTGCGTAGAGTAGTTTCCAGTTGCTCCAGAAGTGCACGACATTTTTGAACTGAAGCCTTGGCATTGGCTTGAATGAAATACTTGTACTTTCCTTTAATTTTATCCTGAAAAGGACAGTGACTTAAGGCTGAAGTAAGGGGATACATACAATATTATGTTGGGAGCTCACCTGCAAAATATTTAGATACTTTCTATTACAGATGATATGTTTTTGTTGGCAATTTTTGGAGAGTTATTTGAAACAAAACGACACAGCAGGTTGATTTGTACCTTTGTACAGAGAAATTGATTAGAGGCATACAGAATTTTGCTCACATTTAGCTCTTTTTGAAATTGATTATCTTCATCCATGATTGCTTTGTCCAGAAAGTATTTCACAGCTTTCTGAAGGCAACTGAAGTGATGATTATTAAGTGTTTCATCATCTTTGGTAGGTAGTTTGATACCACATTCCATATCTTTGGTGTACAACTGAACTCCACCTTCAACAGCTCTGCTATTTTCAATCAGTGACAAGGATTTGATGGCGTCCTCCACACAAGGTACAGCTCCGTTACGTATAGCGTCAACATATGTTGTCACTAGAACAGCAAACACTGAAAAGGAAATCATAACATGCCTCATCCACGAAGAGAAATAATTGAGCTGAGGATCGATGAGATTGCCCTAATGTACATGAACAGTAGACATTTTAGTACTGGCAACGATTGTTAATTCAGCTAGCTAATAAATCAAAAGGCAAAAAATGTACAACAAAGTGTGGAACGATAAAGCACATTCGCTAATTTTCAAGACGAACCGGTTATTGCTAGTAATTAATATTTCAGTCACTAGGCTAATAAGTACATCCTTCTGTGTACATTTAACACTAACAAATAAAGTTCATTTAGGACATTTATTCCATACTGAACAAAAAAAGTAACCTCTTTTCTACAAAATGTATTTCATAGACATGAAAGGCCACTTACTTCTTCCGTTCAGGTGTTGCCCCGTTTCTAGCTTCTTAACTGGACATTTGGCATAAACGAAGTTCACAAATTCGCGCGCCTCTTCAACAAAGTCAGGAGAGAGTTCTGAATCACCTAGGTTTTCCAAATGTTTCAGCTTCTTTCTGTGAAGAAAGAAAATGAAACGGTTTGTTTGCATGAATGTTAAACTTTTAATTAACTTTTTAAAATTAAATTTTTGTGAAATGTGAACCTGTAGACAGGTCGGTCGAAGGTGAAGCACTTCCTCTTTTTGAAATATTTTCTGATGCAGAGTCTGGGTCGATTGTATCGTTTTATTGCCTCAGACGTTCCCTTTTGGAGTTGTAGACTGTCCTCTAAGTACTGGTCAGGAGTCACTTTTTTGTCATCCAACTCCAGGTCCAATGAAAAATCCCTCAGCACGAAAATGAACAGTGGAAAGTAACAGTCAAAATCAGTGTCATCGCCCTGATGGTTTGCAGACTTGGTTTTGATATGCTTCGACATCTCAGTTACAAAACTGATTTTTTGGTTAAGGTTAGCTTGTCAGCTTTCTTAAAAACTGTACAAAAATCTTAATCTCATCTTTATTGCAAATGATTTCTTTATGTTTTACAAATTCAGGCAATGAATTTCAGAATACATCATGTAAGCGATGAACAATCACATGGAAGGATACTTAAGTTTTGTCAGAGCTCCTTCGTCTATGGCTCCGAAAGCATTGTACACGAGAGTGCTGGACAACAGCGTAGCCAGAGCAAATATCCAGTTGTCGTGGTTTTGATCTCCCTGTAAATGAGCATAAAATCAATTTGTATTATAATACTGTGTGACATCTGCAAGTGTTTGGTCAAATTTTGACCAATTTCAACAACCAAAACATACACACGGGTAGTATTCAAATAGTTTCACAAATTACTGACCCCTTTTTGTTACTGACAATATAAACCGTAGCTTCTGTTAAACTGGCAAAATTTCTTTGAAAAAATTGAAAAATACAATTGACTCTGCCGCATAATGTTGACAATATGGAACAGAAAGATTGATTAATTTTCAAAATTTTCTTTTGATAGATAATGTTAACACCGAAAGTATTGTTAGCCTGGCAAAATATTTCTATCCCAGAAATAAATTCGAAGCGTCAAAATGAATACAGTTAATTTGAATACACCCTGTGCATGTATGGAAATTACCTTCTTGACGTCACCTAATCCTTCCGTATCAAGTAGGACCAAGTATCTGTCAGAGTGCAACGGATGATCACAAACCCAGATCCAGACACCTTTCGTCTTACTCTGGATAGTTGAGCCCAAAGCAAAACCTTTCAAAATTTAGTCAAAAAATTAATATGGGGCTTTTCATTTTGATATCTAGAATATCTTCGGTCGCATTAACTTATTACCATCAGTCTTCCCAGCAAGCCGGTTCATAAGGTAAGATTTCCCAGTTCTGTACAATCCAGCAATGGCCACCACAACGAGAGATTTATCCAGAGACTCTAATTCAGCAATAAGATCAGAAGCAACTTTTAATTTGCCATCTTTTCCTGTATAAATCAAGCACTGCGGCTCTTTAAATACACTTAAACCTGTTGTAGTATTTGAAGCCATGGCGCTGTTGAAGAACTTGACTCTTCAGTGAATCCTGCACATCAGCGATATAAATAGTTATACGAGCTCGTACCTTCTGAAAGTTAAAACTGGACCATGTATTTCCAAAGACTTCCGCGTTCAGAAATCCCTTTATCTCTTTTCCTACTCATTGGTGTCTGGTAAGAACCGTAATTTGAAGATAAAGTAGTTTCAGCTTTTTTTGCTCATTTTCATGTACCTTTCGGGAACTCTACAGGTTTTTCATGTCAATTTCTGGTTGAACATCAATCACATCAATTACTCTTCTAACATAAAAATCTTTGTTTTAGATGCAAATAAAATATGTAAATATGATGAAATTATGAAGTGTATATATCTCACGAGCTCGTACCTTCTGAAAGTTAAACTGGACCATGTATTTCCAAAGACTTCAGTGTTCAGAAAACCCTTTATCTCTTTTCCTACTCATTGGTGCCTGGTAAGTAATTTATAAAGTAGTTTCAGCTTTTTTCTCATTTTCATGCAACCTTTCGGGAACTGTACAGGGTTTTCATGTCAATTTCTGGTTGAACATCAATCGCATTAATTACTCTCCTAAGATGGAAATCTTTGTTTTAGATGCAAATAAAATATGTAGATATGATGAAATTATGAAGTGTATATATGTCTTTGAGTTTTCTGTATTGCTAATATACGGCATAATATGAATGGAATTGAGGATTTGAAATAGAGTGAAGGGTTAGCCGATGATCTTTCAGTATGCAAATGAAGAAATTTTGCCCGGGAGGGGGACTTGTCCCTCGCGCCCCTAGATCACCCTAAAGGAGGTTCAAGTGATTCTGACATTTGCGACAGTTGCAAAGAATTCTGATTTGAGGCCTCAATGGTCACCTATGAGAAAAGATATCTTGAATGATGTAGAAGAACTGGGGAGAGTTGTCTGCAAAATAATATTGCAGAAAAATACTTGATTATGGATAGATCCGAATGACGTCTTAGTTTTTACATATTTCCTAGGGATTGCTCAGATATTCACAGATCTTCCAATAGGAAGTGAGGAAAAATGTTGAAAATGGCAAAAAATACTTGCCATTTGTTTACTTCCTGTTGGCAAATCTGTTAATATGACCTGGTTGACCCCTGACCCTGACCTCCTTCAGGGTGTAGATCTTCTGGACCCCTCCCCAGATCACTCACTGAACCCCAAAAAGAGTCAGCAAAGAGGAATATTTCAAATATTATATTGTTTAATACTTTTATTTCACCGAAGTTTGTTTAAATTTTCAAGGTTATCTTAACATTAAGATCGAAAATACTCAATGTCATGGTTATTACGAAGTTGAAGTTTTATGAAAAACGTTTTTGTCATTTTTTTTCTTCCTTCTTTGTTATCTATGGGGTAGGTGGTTGGTTGGCATTCAAGGTTTTGTTTTTGTTCACATTTTCATACATTGTTTTTCATTTCATACCTGGGTTGAAATTTAATGCTAGCGATTTTTAACTTATGTATTCGTTATTGAAAAGAAAATCCACGTGATTTCTTTGTATAATTTAATAACTTTAATTATTGGTGACTCGTAGAGATGCCCAAAAACAGATGCGCAGCATAAAATGTCTCAACAAACATTCTGACAGTGGTGGGGATCCGGATTCAGAATTTCAATAGAGAGGAGGCCGCATTTTATATAATAAACCTTACATAAAAAATTTAAATCTTACATGTCTTGGAATCAACCTCAACTGATTCAATTTTGCGAAGAGTGTATTCAGAACCTGTCTAGACATTTTAATAAAGTTTCAGATCTTTTCATATGATGTTTCTGAGGGAATTTTAAGATGCAAATTACAGTTTGCGAGATGACTTTTACTTTACAATTACCAGTAGATTCCTGACATACATGTGTATCGTGAAATTAAATTTCTTCTTTTTTCAAAGTAGTTTTTAAAATCGATATGATCAATTTGTGGGCATGAAGTCTGTGTGATGGCAATAAATATCATCATATTTAAATAGTTACAATGAATTCATCTATAAATTGTATTCAATAAAATTGTCCTGACGCTTTAATTGATCGTTACAATGATTACATCACAACTTTTCTTCATAGCCTTACAAATATTGATGTCACGAAAAAATGTTAAATATAGCTAATTTTCTAGAGAGGTTACTTCCTCTTCGGTTCTTTGATACTTTATTTCTGGTTCACATGATAACACATCTTTTCTTCTTTCCACGGGGTGCATTTTTTAGTCTCTGTATTTCTTCTCTCAGTTGATTCGCCTCTCTCTGGAATCCTTCCTCCAGGAGTCTCTTTTGTTCACCCATTCTATCATTCATGACTTTGTCGTAATGATCTGTCATTTCCTTCATCTGTCTGGCGTTGCTTTCTTCCATCTGTTTGATGTTTTCTTGCAGTGCTCGTTCTTTCTCCTCCGCATGCTGTTTCACGAGCTCAGCTTCTCTTTCGGCAGCCTGTTTCTCTCTGTCTGCTTCCAGAGCTTTCTGGCGTTCAGCTAAATAAATTAATGCAAGTGTATGTTGTGTTAGCTATTTGTACAAAATATTCCAATTTACAGTTATAGTGTTTTGAACGCATTAGTGATTTGCGTTGGAAAATAAATATCAAAATTTTGGAAGGCAACAAAATTAATGTTTTGGAAACAATTTCATAAAGTTTTAACCTTCTGCTTTCTTTTCCTCTTCTGTGACCTTCTTGTCTGCAGCTAAGACAGCGTCTCCTTCTTTTAGCTTTTCTTGTAAGTATTCAAGTAACGTTTCGTTCATCTACAAAAGTGAGAGGATCATACCAATCACATTGCTTTGCATTCTTTTTTTTTCAGTTGTCAACAGTGCAGTTGCGGATCCGACAGGCGGGCCAAGAAAGATGAGTCTATGTAACCGCCTTCGGCGACTATTTTTTTACTGACTTATTTTTACAGGGCTGGGGCATGACCCTATTGTCCCCCCCCCTTGATCCGCTACTGCAGTGTAAACTATTTTCTACTTTTGATCATTTGTTCAGAGCAACGTATTGCCTTTGAGTTCCTGATTATTTAAATTGTTCAATTAAAGGTTGGTACCTGCACACCAAGATCGGTACGGGTTTTATATTTTTGTTGAATATCACGCAGATCTTGCTGAAACTCTGCAAAGCCTCCATTCTTTGCATAGTTGCCTCTTTCAAATTTGGTGCGTAGAGTAGTTTCTAGTTGCTCCAGAAGTGCACGACATTTTTGAACTGAAGCCTGGGCATTGGCTTGAATGAAGTACTTGAATCTTTCTTCAATTTTATCCTGTAAAATGAAAAGTTTTCATGAAAACGTTGCTGCAAAGGTAATTCTGTCTCCTTCACTGGAAAACCAAATGGCAAACACTGTCTTGCCTTTGGATTTTGTGTAAAATGTCATGAATTATTTGTATAGAAAGGACTTCTTCTTTCACGCCGACACACACAGATGCGTTTGCAAAAATCATACAAGAAAGAGTTACTCACATTCAGCTCTTTTTGAAACTGGTTGTTTTCATCCATAACTGCTTTGTCTAGGAAATATTTCAAAGCTTTTTGGAGACAACTAAAGTGATGATTGTTTAGTGTCTGATCATCTTTGGTAGGTAGCTTGATACCACATTCCATATCTTTGGTGTACAACTGAACTCCACCTTCAACAGCTCTGCTATTTTCAATCAGTGACAAGGATTTGATGGCGTTCTCCACACATGGTACAGCTCCGTTACGTATGGCGTCAACATATGTTGTCACGAGAACAGCGAACACTGAAATAGAAACAAAAACAAATACCATCTATCTTCTGTGTAACTGGTAAAATTGTATACCCATCAGGTCCAAGACTCTTGGAAACTTTCGGGAATCGATGGCTTCTCATTTGGTACTGTTTGTCAACAAAAGATATACAATGGGCAACGTCATATGTTTTTCCTTCATAATTTCTTTCGATGTAAGTTAGTCGTTCAGTCGAATTTATTTTTGAACTGTAAGTAAATTGTTAGCTCGTGGAAAAACATGTGGAATAACAAATCTGTCCACTGAACTCTTTTCTCAACTTCTTTAAAGTTAAACATCACTCACTTCTTCCATTTAGTTGCTGTCCAGTTTCTAGCTTCTTAACTGGACATTTAGCATAAACGAAGTTCAAAAATTCGCGCACCTCTTCAACAAAGTCCGGAGACAGTTCTGAGTCTCCTAGCTTTTCCAGGTGTTTCAGCTTCTTCCTGTTAAAAAGGAGTAGTAAAAGTGAAGCTGCTTGCAGAAATGAGAAACAATTAATTGACTTATTTTGTACTAATTTTTGAAAAATGTGAACCTATTGACTGGACGGTCGAACGTGAAGCACTTCCTGTTCTTGAAGTATTTTCTGATGCAGAGTCTGGGTCGATTATATCGTTTCATTGCCTCAGACTTTTCCTTTCGGAGTGCCAGACAGTGTTCCAAGTACTGGTCAGAATTCACTTCTTCACCATCGATTTCCAAGTCTAATGTAAAATCTCTCAGCACGAAAATGAACAGTGGAAAGTAACAGTCAAAATCAGCATCATCATTTGTGGTGTTATTAGACTTGGTTTTGATATGCTTCGACATCTCTGTAATAAAACTAATTCTTGGTTAAGGAGACAATGTCCGAGTTCTTAAAAACTGCACCAAAAACTTAACCTGAATCTTTTAACCTCATCCCTTTGCCCGAGGCATCATTGGATTCGACTCCTCAACCTCTTTCCGCAGTTGACCTTTGAAAGATTTCTTTTCTAAATTCTCGATATCATTACCTCAAATTTGGCCAAAAGCTTGCATCTCTGCAACGAAATTACAGAGGAAAGTCGCTCTTCTCGACATTCATCCTCGTTATCACAAATTCAGTTTCCATGTTACTTAGAGCAAAATGACAAATGCCCCAAAAGGATACTTAAGTTTTGCGAGAGCATCTTCATTTATGGCTCCGAGTGCATTGTACACGAGAGTGCTTGACAGCAGCGTCGCTAGGGCAAATATCCAGTTGTCGTGGTTTTGATCTCCCTGCAAAATACTTGGTAAATGCATTTTTGACAGTGAGAATGAACAGATTGGAGTTCTGTTTTTGGAATTCTAACCTAATTATTCCCATCAGTTACGTTTTCGCAATTAACAATAGACCCTTTTGTCTCAAGGATTGGTGTGGTTTTTGTGAAAACTTTGAACTATTATTGAAAGAAAATTGCGAGTGATTGAATGTTTAATAAATAATTAAAAACACGAACAACAGTTATATTACCTTTTCTGCATCACCTAGACCTTCGGTATCAAGTAGGACCAAGTATCTATCTGAGTGTCTCGGATGATCACAAACCCAAATCCAGACACCTTTCGTCTTACTCTGGATAGTTGAGCCCAATGCAAAACCTTTAAAAAAAAAGGATTTCCTATGAGTAATTACCACCCATCTCAACAGACAACACGATAAGAAGACATTTTGGAGTTAATTTGATTTGGATTCACTTACCGTCTGTCTTCCCCGCAAGCCGGTTCATAAGGTAAGATTTCCCAGTTCTGTACAATCCAGCTATTGCCACCACAACCAGAGGTTTTTGCAGGGACTCTAATTCGGCAATAAGATCAAATTGAACTTCTAATTTACCATCTTTTCCTGTATCAATTAGGCACTGTGGTTCGTGAAATATCTTCAAGTTCGATCTAGCAGTGGCATTTGAAGCCATGTTGACAGTGTAAAAAAGAAAACAAGTGATACGATCCCTGTGAACGTCTTTCGAAATGTTGAACGATCGATCCTCACTTGGTGTTATTTTTATGGTTTGCGGAATACTTCCTGCATTCAGAAAAACCGCATGATGGCATTTGTGTTTTTGCACGTCTAGTGCATCCTGGTTACTTGTAAATGTGTCACAGTGTCGGTTTGCGGAGGAACAAACGACTGTTGATAAGGCCCAAAAGCACTTATTTTTTCTTATACATTTATTATGCATCAAATTTCGCAATGTTATATTACATGCAATTCGCGAAGAAATTGTCTTTTATTGATGTTGACTTGAGGTTTGTGTGCTGAAACAAACAGAAGAGTTTTACTCATCAATTCATCATTTATTTATTGTTTTGGTTTGGGTACAAAAGAAACATGAAATGTTTAGTGGAGTGTGCATATTAGCCATCAATCTATTATTTATAGCCACTTCATGTGAAACATTCTACATTTTTATGTTGGCATTGTATCCAACTCGATTGAAACCATTTTTATGTTTCAAGTAGTTGATTAAACCAGCCGGCCAGAGTGTAGGGAAAGATATTATCTCTCTTCTCTTTGTTTCTGGGACGAATATTTATTGAGACATATTATGAAGTATCATGGAGCTCAGTGAGTAAACAGCTGATCAAGTTTTATCGAAGAATATTTTGGTTTTATTTATTTATTTATTTCTTGGACAATTAAATGTCATGAACGTCACAAGTTCGCCAACCTAAAGTACTGGTAGATGTAATCCAATGTATTTGAACAAGAATTCTCTTTCACTAGTGACACTACTTCTCGCCACACACAAAATTATTGACCACTTGGTCGGCGCCGTTTGTAATCCCAGCAATTTTTTTTTTTTTCAGTTTCTAACTAGCTTGTTGCCCGTGCGGGTGTCGTGACGTTAAACTTGATCATCCATTGTGTCATAAGCTCTGAGTCTTTGGTATCAATGATCCTCATACGTATACCGAAAGAAGATATTTATATCAATTTCAAATTTCTGTCGTATTTTCTTTATTTAGACATATTTTTGCATGAAATAAAGATTAAAATATGTCAAATTTACACAGCATTTCTAGTTTTCTTTGCAAATGTTCAGTGCTACATTGCTGCATTTTATATTGTCTAAAAACTGAAATTTGAAAATTCAGCAGGTGTCCAATGTGTATTAGAGAATATAGGGCCACTATGGTGGAGAGAAGTTATGTAATCACCCCATTCAAGGTGATTACGTAACTTCCTGCCAC
>JBCAUG010542071.1:0-14804 GCA_038406175.1 Haplosyllis leylae | reverse complement strand
GAATAAAAGCCTATTGTGAATTAGACAAAGCCTATTGTGTAATTATAGATTAGTGACTGAAGAGAATGGGTTACTATGGCGAATGATCTGATTGGCTGCTGAGGAGGCTCAGCAGCCAATCAGATCATTCGCCATAGTAACCCTATATTCTCTGTGAAATACAATCATTTTAGCTAACGTGTCAACTTTAAGATGAAACTTGATAACGTTAGAATGCATTGGCACGCTGTTGTAAGGCTTTGCAATTATAAAATTAGTTGTGTCTTACCACTCATTCGGAGATTCCTTGTGCATTCCGACACCGAACACAAGCCAATTGAATACTCTGTTTCACACCTTTGCAGAATTTAGACTAATAGTAAATAGGATGAATTCGCCTGCGTGTAACAATTATTTTTGAGCAACCAAAACTTCTACAGGATTCAAACCAGTACCAATAGTATGGCCAACATAAATATATATGATAACATAAGTACACATGAATCTATATTCTGTATTTTGTTGTCGAACTAAACTAAAACTCTGATGAATCCATGCGCGTGAAAACTACTTTCAAAAACAAAATAAAATCATTTATTATATGCTTGGCGCTATTCAGAGAATCTGATTGGTTTACAAAGAAAGAATAAATTCTTGTATTCAGACTTTTTCAAGGTGAATACGAACCACATGGTTTACATTTGGAATGCCAAGGCATTGCTCATTACTTGGACCCCCCCTGTACTGGCAAATGCGATTGTGCATAGCCAATCAGCGGCCTTCTTTTTGGTCACATGACCAGACCATGTGCACCTCAGCCAATGAGCGGCCTTCATTTTTCCCGCGCTTTTCAAATGTAAACAAACAACATTGAGCAAGGAGAGCAAGATGGAGTAGATCTAGGTGGTTTTCCTTAATTTTGTTCTAATTCAAGCATATAATAAAAGTGTTACCACAACCTTTGTCAGTGAATATGAGAATTTAATTACCCTCCATTTTATCATGTATTCACCTCGGCTAAAGCCTCGGTGAATACAAAGAAATGTCGGGTAAATAAATTCTCGTATTCACCTCCAAAGGTCATGGTAACGTTTTAGTACTTTAAATGTTCTAACTTTGCAATTATTCATCAATTTCGAGGACTGCCACGATACAGGTTTTTGATATCATTTTATGGATAAACATCAATCATGTTAATTACTCCTTTAAATTGGGTGTATATTTGTTTTAAATGCAAATAATAATGTGTAAATATGATCAAATTATGAAGTATATGTCTCATGAATCTTCTGTGCTGCTCTCCTGATTGTATTTTGTCCAAAAAGCTGTGACACCTACTTTATTTGTATATTTGAGTTTATGGACCATATTAAATTCTGCTAGGCAGTACTGAATATTTTCAAAGTAAATATGGAATACAGTGTAAATTCTGCATATTTTAATTTTTATTTGAAGTGAAAATGTGAAAAAAATGACGTTGCATCGTTGACTCAATTGGTGGCACCTACAAAATGACATCATGGCAGCATTCTGTGTAAACAAATTCCGACCAATGACTGCAGCTTAAAGTAGGCCTGTTAATCATAAAACTGCCAAAGGCTCTGTCCCAAGATGCTGAGGGTCTATCGACTTAACCACTAAGGTGACTCTAACGAACCACCAAAATTGAAGAAGATATGGCAGAATATACAAATGGAAAACTTGTATCCGTTTTCGTTGCAGATTGCACAACACCATGTTTACAGTGGTGGTTCGTGCATTGGAAACAAGTGCACTCATGCAAACGTGCACTTTGAAATCAATTGTTGCGAAATGCATGATAACGGTAAGATTAAATCTTTATTACCTACAGAGGTGTTAACAACTCAGGAAAGACATACTTGAAATTTGAACTCATTTCATTTACAAAAACGCGTCTCTTTGGGTAGTGCGCATCAATATCAAGAGAAAACATGGAAATGAAAGGTACCGGTTCAGTGAAAGAGAAGAAAAACTTACTCATAAGACGTCGGTTGCATCTTGACGATGTTTTCAAGGAATATATTGGAGAAGGCGGGAAGTACCAGCTCTTCATTGTTGTCATTTTGTCCATGAATGGTTTCTTTTCAGCTGGACTTTTTACGGATATTCTGTGGGTCGCAGATCCCAAGCCCCACTGGTGCGCATTACCAGATGAGGCAAATCCAACTCTTTCGAACCTGAGTCTCGAAGAAAGACTAAATATGACAGTTCCCTGGATTGAGAAAGACCATGAATTGGTACACGATTCTTGTAACATGTACGATTTGAATTACTCAAGTTTGAACCTGCAAAACAAACACCATGTGCATAACACTACTGGTACGATACCATGCTCTGAATGGGAGTTCGATACATCTGAATTTAATGGAACGATTGTTGAAAAAGTAGGCAAGTTTCTTTGAATATAAAAATATACTCATCACCTATGAAGCAAATTTGCTAAACAAAGACACACCATTATTGTGTAATACTAATTACTTTTGGACTATTTATACTCACATAGATCTATCTTATACATCTACTTTAAGTGGGAAATGGTGTGTGACAGGAGGATTTTGATTGCAACGTCTCAATCAGTAGTCCTGGCTGCCAATCCAGTAGGAGCGATTATTGGAGGAGCTTTAACTGACAGGTAAGGAAAGTCTCAAAAGACTTGTATTAACAAAATTAATTTTTTTTCCGAGTTCAATTTTTTGTTTAACATGTGGAAAAATGTACTTCAAATTTATTAAATCAAATTTATGATCTAGAGTTGATTCACGAGGATTTCAATGTTTTCTTTTATTTTCAGCTATCGTACAATTCAGCTATTTCCCTGAGGTGAAACATGCATTAAAACATTTAAATCTGTGTTTTCAGATTTGGTAGAAGAACGATGATTTTGATTCTGTCTAATCTACCCCTTGCCTTCAGGGTTCTTCAAATCCTTGCTCCTACTTTGGTGGTGTACATGGCCTCTTCTTTTGTTCTCGCTGCATGTTATATGGCCTTGTATATTGCAGTCTTTTCCCTTGGTAAGTCTTGCTCTCTTAATAATTGAATCTTTATTCATATTTTCAGGAACATCTTTTATGGAAATCTTTGAGTCACATCTAGAAAAGTAGTCCCTCTACGGTTTTAAGAAAATTATTCTATTCCGATTTCTGAGGTACAAATCATGAAATATAGAACGTTTTTTTTTTGTCCTCAGGTGTGGAAATAGTTGGTCCTAGTTACAGATATGTAATGGGACTACTGGGTCCTGTAATGTGGACTTTAGGAGCCATCACCAGTACAGGAATTGCCTACTTCATCAGAGAAAGAATCACTCTTCAATTTGTGTTATCCACACCACTACTGTTTTTCATCGGTTATATTTTGTACGTTATTCATCCTCTTGGCCAACCCAAATTAATGTGACATTGTCCTATTAATTAAAGTCCGAATACCCATTTGTGAATTGTAGCTTGGTACCAGAATCCCCTCGTTGGCTTATTGCGAAAGGAAAAACAAAGGAAGCCAATAAAATCTTGCACAAATTTGCAGAGAGCAACAACAGCACGTACCCCGAAGAGCAAGTGGACATTGCTTTGGTAAAGAAACTTCCTGGACACTCAAATGTATTTTGAGACATTATAAACTATGGTATTTGACAATTAAAGCATGATGTGACATTTGTCCTCAAAAAAATTAACATGACACCTTTTGCGAACTTCCTGTTTTAAATGTATCTTTTAGGACCATAAGGAATTACTAAACAAGACATATTTTTGGGGTTGTCCTTGGTTTTACATGCTCCACGTTATCATTGGCCGGTCTGATTGTAACAGTCCGTATATTTGGGTAAATCCTTTATTTTTCATTCAGGAAGAAGAACAAGAATTCAAACTTTTGTCTGCGATTACTTCCAAGACGGTGCTTTTCCGGTCAGTTATCACGGCTTTGGGATGGTACGTGTCAAACTAATTCATTCAAGTTTTGTGCCTTCATATTTCAACAGAAATGACAAAAACGACGTTTACATTTTTCACCATCGACAAATATCTGGCTGCTCAATGGGCCAAGTAAATTCAAAATAATTGATTTTCTTCATTTCCAGAGAAACCTTTGCCTCGCAATTTATTATTTTCTATGCAGGTGGTCAGTTAACTTCGTTTACATGGGATTAACTTTCAATGTTACCAACATTTCTGGGAATTTGTATTTGAACATGTTTATCCTCTATTTGGTGGAACTGCCTGGCAACTCTATATGTATGAAGCTGATAGACACAAGACTGGGGAGAAGATGGACTGTTGGAGGCAGCATTGCTCTTGCTGGAATTTCACTTTGTTTAGTGGCTGTTGTTCCAAAAGGTGTTATCGCATATTCCTTTCGAGAAAGATCGAATTTGTTTTTATCCAGAAAATAGAAATGGAATATACACAACTTTAAGGAACACAGCTTTGTAACTATTTCGTATTTCATAAATGCGGTGAAAAGATAACATTTAAAAAACTCAATTCACACGAAAAATGTGTCCAAAATCTAAAGTCAAACAGCTTCAACAGTCCTTCCTTTAGTCATTGAATATCACTATATTGTTTTGAACATTGCAGAGGAAACGATAATTATTTTTGTGCTCATAACAATTAGCAAAACTGTAATAAGTGGAGGATTTACTGGAATTTACGTCATAACTGCTGAAATGTTCCCTTCCGAAATGAGAACTGCCAGTATAAGCATTTTGAACAGTTCTGGTAAGCTTATAGGAATGCTTACACCCTTCATAGCGCATTTGGTAAGTTTCATAATGTTGTGCCTTCCTGACTTTCTGCTTACTCGTCTATCGAAAATGTGAAAAGTGTACTAAATCTACAAATCTAACACACGTTGCGCGTTATAATCTTGGTACAGGCCGTTTACAGTCAACACCTACCTCTGCTCATATTCGGAACACTACCAACAGTGGCTGGTCCGTTGTTACTTCTGCTGCCAGAGACTCGAGGTCAACCGCTTCCACAGACACTGGATGATGTCACAAACATGAAGACGTAGGTATTCTTTCTGCCAATTGTGTCCGAGTATGCCCTCTTCATTTCTTTCGAGAATAAGGTTTATTAGTTTGGTTTCGCAACTTTTACTTGAATTTAAGATGAGGGAATCAATGAATTTCTGGAAATATAGTCAGCTTCACCTGTAATGCGAAGTCAGTATCAAAGTAGGCTGTCCTCATTGCGGCAACATGTTGATGTAAGGTTGTGCAATGACCCGAAACCAGGTTTCCAAGTTGGCTACTTTCCCCTGTATTCATCGAGCCGATCACATTGAGGAAAAAGATCAAACAAATCTTGTTTGCTTTCACATGTAGACTGCAGAATAATAGGGTGCTCATTCAAGCAGAAAGTGAAAGACCCAATTTGATAGTATTTTGTCCTGGATGTTCGATAGTATGTCCTGATGGACATGGGTACATTTACAACCACATTGGAGAACGGTTATCTGGATCACTGGCACTACACATTTCAAAAATAATTAACAAAAGAATTTCTTAATGGGCCGAGTAAGTTCACTTAAGTAAAATTGTACAGTGTGGCAGATAGTAGATAACTACAAAAAACAACAACTGGCATAAGCTCGTGTCAGTATAATGTCAAATGAACCAAAACGTCACACTGGTAACAAGGACAAGAATTAATGACATAGATGGGTTGCTTTCAGTTCATGGAAAAATGTGAATCGAGTGTAGTTGAAAACATACTTCCCTAAAGGAACCTCAACAAGTGGTACTTTTTTGTCCAATATCATTTTTGAAGGGTTCTGGTAAACATCAGGCATGCAATTCCTGTATAACTTCACTTTATGTCACCAAAAGTTTGAAAGAGAATTGCTGGACACACCGACAGAAGTCTTGCATTTACTGGTGAAATAAAGGTGAATTTATGTGGAAATCAATAGTCAGTCATGAATAGTTGAAATCTGCTAACAGTGAAATTGGACAAAACTACAGACATGACAGAAAGACTGATAATATGGTATTTTCTTAAATATAGATGAGAAATGTGTGCCAGCCAAGTCCAAGTGAAACATTTTAGTGGCTCATTTAGAGTTACCTTAGTGGTTGATTTTGGCTTTTCCCCAAAAATTTTGGGAAGATGGTAGGGACTTACAAATACCATCTTCCATTCTATGACCGCAGATAAAAAATGGTAGTGATACCGAGAAGTGGTGGGGATGTCTTAACCCTTCATGTGATAATTAAACTTGTTTGAATTTTTTGTTTTCACTCCGAGATGGTGGGGACCAAAAACTGGTTCTGACTTTGTATCCCTTCACACCTCTTGTGCTCTTTGCACTCTTCATTCTCCTTCACATCCCTTCAAACTACTTTTTGCCCTCAGGTGATGGATGGTTTGAATAGTTGTACACTGGATAAACTAAGTTATTTGTAATTGGCACTTTAAAGAGTTAGCATCATCTATCAGTGGTGCAATGGGCATGAAGGGCATGAAGATTGGTTCAAACGGTATGAAGGCTGATGTGAAGGGTGCAAAGGGTTAGCAGAGAGTGAAAGGCACAAATGGTGCAAATGGCATAAGGGATGTGAAGGGTGTAAAGGATGGGGTACCCCTGGCCAGGTCAGGTTAGGTAGTACACCCCCGCCCAGGTCAGGTTGGGGTACCCCCCCAGGATAGGACATCATAGTGAGCACTTGCTACATGGCGGGAGGTATGCCTCTGGCATTCACGCAGGACTTTCTAGTGATATTGATACTTTGAAAATGGAAGTTGCCATAATATCAGAATCATAACAACATTTTTAAAAAAATCACACCACTGAGTGACTCATCTATTCAATCAATTACAACTAATATGAATGCACAACTCTGGTTTGAATAGAAAGTCTAGAATAAAAAACTGAGTGGGGCATCTTGTAATACAAATGGATACATCGTGTGTATTTTGAACAATTTCTCATTTTAATTTACAAAAGAGGGCATTGAAACTGTATGACAGGACTAACAACATTTAACCCAATAGAAAGTTCCCTGTTTGTGTTTTTTAGTATTTGGTGAGCAAAAAATAAAAAACCCAATTTACCTTCAAAGTCCTTTGATTCCAGAAAACATTAATGCACGCGAGGGTTAATGAAAAAATACTTAAATACTAAAGAATTTATAGTAATGTCAAGTGAAGTATGACTAAAGTGTAATTTTAAAAAGTTTTAAAAGGCCACACATGTTACAAATACTCAGTTTACAAATACTAGGGAAGGCATGACTACCAAATTTCATTAGTCGACTAGTTGGACAGCATTAGTTGACTAATAATCGACTAATTGGCAATCAGACATATAATAGAAATATGTGAACCACAGGCCACCTGTCGGAGACTGGCATCAGTCTACCTATGACAGCAATGTCAAGGTCATGTATGTGGCCAATATATAGTATGCCCCACTGAGTGTGGGCACTTCAGTAAAGCTTCCCGGACTATGTACAACCTGTAGCCCTGCCAATAAACTGACATTCATGCACCACATAACCGTGTCTTGTCTTTATGACCCCACGACACCACCTACGATTTACATGGGTTATATTCAAATGGAACTCATGTCTATGTTTCAGTGGATAATGACACACTAAAAATTCAGAAGGAAATTTAGTGTAAATTCCCATATTTTAGAAAATATAGTGTGATATAACCAATATCTCATGACCTAAAATTGCTTTTTTACAGTTTTTGTCACTATATTTTCAAAATTACAGATTCTAAAAGTAAAATACCTTCCAGAGTTATTGATTGTGTCATATTTTCTGAAAAAATACAAAGTTTTGATATTTTCTGCCATGACAACAAAGTAATGAGTTATATTTGAATAACCTGTTATTTATTCAGAATACTTCCACAAGGCCATTTTCATTCAAATTATCAGTATTTCAGTTCATGTCATGAGCACTGGACCATTGGCCCATGGCCATCTGAATTTGATTTGGGCTACCTGAAGTTGTCAATCACTGGCCCAGATGGGCCACCAATTTTTGAAACTTAATGACATCCCTGGTGGCTAACTCAGCACCACAGCTACCAAGGAGCTTAACACCATGTTTACTCATCAGAGTTGAGTTTGTTCCAATTTTATTTTCTTTGCCCATACTTTAAATAGCTATTGCTAGAACTCTTTTCTTCAGTGATAACTTTTTATACCGACTAGTCAACTACCAGAATTGTAGTAGACTAGTCGGGCAAAACAGTGACTAGTCGACTAGTCGTAGTCGTTCTGCCTTCCCTATTTTTATCTCGGATGAAACAATGAACCATTTTGAAGGAACCAAACGAGAAAAGAAGTAATCCAGGTTTTTTGTGGGATGATAAGGTTGTTTACTTACATGGTAAAAAGTGACCAAGATTACATTCATTTCAGCTTCTGGTTTACACTACAAGTTGCATCTGTGTAAAAACTGCGTAACGAGATGCCCTGGTTTGTGTGCTTTCTTCAATGGTCTTAAAATTTTCCAGTTCAAGATGGAAGGTAAAACGTTTGCCAGATTTCTTGGTCAAACATCTTTCTGAAAACAATATTTTTGTCAAATCTTCGATAAATTGCTGAGATTAACGAGTTCGGGAATTCAACACAGTAGACTGTATGAATTGAAAGTCAGGTGAAAAGTATCCCATATTACCACAGACTTGCATACACACCAGCTCAAGTCTGTGCATATTACAAAAGCCTTCTCGATGAAATTAATCCTGTTGATTTTGCCGGTTCAAATTTAATACTCGGATCCACTTCTACAATCAGTTCTGATCCAGTCCATCTATGAAATCTTACTTTTTAAGTGTTCTGAAGATTTTTTGCCTGTATATGGAGACATTTTCATATAGAGAGACATCTGCATGAGGCAAGAATTTTGATAGATTAAATTAATTTGAAAGGACTGCAGGGATATTAGCAAACGTTTAAAAATTGCCTTTTGGGATATTAGGATTTCTTCCCGTGCATAACCTGGTCCTGAACTTCATTTGTTCCTCTAGTGACTATGATTTCATGTGAAATGATCAATCAAATTATGAATATTTCTGTCCATTCCGTTATTACTCAGAGGAACCTGCGAAGGAGACATTTAATGTTGTAATCACCAGCTTCAGTTCTCCAGTCAGCACGATTTTTACATTTACAGTATTACCGTCTTATAATGAATAAGAAAGGAGATCTACCTTCGAATAATTGAAAGTTGATTTAGTCGTGGAACTCGAACAGTTGAAGCCAACAGGAGTACATGTTTTTCAAAGGCTTATGTCAATACAGTTTTACCTTATTATTGATAACACATATGCTGTATTATTATAACATTGTACAGGGTAGGTAGTGTATTTTGTAAGTAAGTAAATTTTGCAAGTAAGTAAACGATGGACTATGCAGTTTGGAAAAGTCACGAAAAGGAGCGATTCGATTTGTTACTCGAGCAGGCAATTACATGTATTTCGCCAGATGTTAAAAGTTTATTGTAGAGACACAAATAATGGCGTATCATAAAGAAATACATCTCGGATAGTCCGACGAAAACACTCTAGTCCCCTACTACAACTCTTGTTGGTAATTACATTCTTGGGAAGTTTGAACGAATATATCAACTCTGAGAGTGACACTGGAAAATGGATTAGTGCATCGTTGCCGCGATCAACTACGTTGCCCCGCTTCCGGTGGCTCTTCCTGAATGCAAGAATGTGATCCCAGAACTATGAGTAAACTTGGCAATATTTTTCAGGAGGGTGCTTTTGTATCCTGATGAATTACAATACTTATTTTGGTAATTGTAAATGTCACTTGCAGTCGTAAGTTCTTTCCACAGTTGATAGAAGCAGACAGCATACTTTGACATTGGTAAACACGTTTTTGTATCGTCACTACTCGAAGCATTTTTCAGGATGTGACCCGGGCCATGTTGCGTATATTTAACTGTCATGGCTAATTGAAAATTCTCTACATACAGGGCCAAGCTGTGTTTAATTGTTGGATTACATCTTGTTTCCTCTTCTAAAATAGGAAAAAGAACATAACTTAAGATTCTCATCAACCTATAAAGTGTACAGTACTATCCCTGGACTCTTTAAATGGCATTGTTACAATTTACAAATGTACCTGCCATCGTTTGCGTCGGAATTAGTATATGATCTCAGGCCTTGGCGTTTTTGTGATGCCTAAATTTCATTTCATTTCATTTCCATCGGAAAATCCTTCTTACATGATTTAGCTCAACAATTTGCAAGGCTCGGCCTGAATAACATTGTCTGTTAAGGAACAAAAGAGCATGCATATTATCAATAGTTGTCTCCTTATGATTTATTGTACTTTGTATAAGTACTCTGTTGAACGTTGAGTATGCGTAACAAATAAAATACTTGATAGTGTACTCGGATACCTTTGTAGTGCTTTTCCCCAAACCGAATAGACATATTTAATTCCTTATCTGTGTGGAAAACGTTTCAGCTTTCTGCTTTATTTCTGTCGTACCCGTTGTTGTCTACAACAAACGAGGACACAGTACATCTTAAAATCAAGAAATTTGTTATTTATGGACTGCCAACGGCCTACCTGGGAGACTGTTGCACAAGCCAGGAGGGATTCTGACAACATGACAATATTTGTTCACAATTTATGTGTTATCTCTGCTTCGTACGGGACTAGGGCTTACAGTAATGCAGATAGCTGCAGTCTTTACTGATAAACCCAATATATTGAAGATGAAATATCAAGTAATTTACTTAAATGATTTGTGATTTATGTAGCTTCACTACGTATGCGTTATGAACTTTCCGATCAGTTTAACTTGTCAAGAAGCTGAACATTTTCACTAGCATAATTTGGCACTTCATCCACTTCCTCAAGTTGATAGTTATTAAACAATGCATTAGCATAACTTTACTTAGGAACAGCTGTGCTGTTGTGACAAACAAGCTATGTTCATTGCATTGTGTTTTCTCCATATTTATGAAACTCGGAAACTGTTTACCAACATAAATATCTCTGTTGGGTACGAATAAAAAAGAAGTGAGCTCAGTTGGACAGCAATAATCCGATTTATTTCATAATTGTAGGTTGTGTTTGTGCTCAAGGTGTCCACATCTCATTTAATTCTGACTTTCCCTTCATAAATGATTAATGCACTTCTATTCTAACTTCTAAATTTGTTGTAATTTAAAGGAGCTTTGATGTTCATTGGTGTGTTAAAAATGCTGCTTTCACAATGTGTGCAAGGTGAAATATTGTCATTCACAATATAGGGGTTGAAAAATGAGTGATTAGCTGGGCTTTTAGTGGAGTAACATTAATAAACTGATCACACAGTGTGAAGTAATGATAAATGATCACGGTGTAAATGAACAGTGTTTATTGTCAATATATAAAAACGCTACAGGTTAGAAAGCAGTGACTAGTATTTATTGTTGCCCCGTATTGTACAGTGGTACCTTACGGTTTAACTTAAAGCCTTTTCAGCAAGAATTGTACAGACATCACATTGGTCAGGCTACGATCGAATGGTGTTCCTACAGCGACGAGGTAGGACATCTCAAAATAAGAAAGAAATTGAAACGCTGGACGAGGCAAAGCAACCAAATGTAGCCAGATCGGCCTAATAATGAATAATTATGGAGTGCGCAATGCACTTGAAATTGAGATCAAAACTTTTGAAATAAAGTGAACGCAGGAGACACCAATACATGGCAATGGTCTTTCTTTCTGCTGTTCCAGATTTGCTGTCAGTATTATCAATCTATTAAATTGCAAAGTCAATATGTACAGAGTTGGAAAATTTCAAGGTCAAAATTTCAACAGTCGTAATGCAAAAAGGTACTGTTAATATCAAGTTATTACATAAATATAGACAAGGATGCAACTGTCCATTATTTTAGAAAATCGTCGAATTATCCATTCATATATAGTGACGTTTGCACGGACGGAAGTGGACAGAGGTTAAAAGAAAAAAATCCGATTATCGTTTCGTTTTTTCCATTATAAATGACTTGTACGCCGACCGTAATAAGCGCCTTGCGGGTTTTATTAAAGCTGATACCCAGACCTGTGTGTTAGAGTGTGATATATTCTGTAGATTCTGTCACGGAGAATAATGAACCACAGACCCATACTGAATATATTATTATCTGCACTTAGCAAGGCACTTCGAGTTTACCTATTCATCCAAGAGCAGAAAGAGAGGAAGAGCTAGGGTGGGAATGGGTGGTTCTGCCAGGTACATTGTTTTAGGTTCTGCTTTGTTTGTACCAAAAACATTCTGCAAGGGCTGATGTTTAGAATTGAGCTTTTTGTCTTATTCATGTAGTTGCCTACATTTATGTTCTAATATTTTAATGGTCTGTGTCTTTTAGGATGGCTGCCCTGCACCAAGCGGCGCTGGTTGGTTCCACAGACATCATGCGACTTTTACTCGATGCTGGAGCTTCAATAGACATTGAAGATAACAAAGGTACAGTAAGAAGAAATGACTCTTGGAAACAAAAGTAGTTAAATAAGTTTTTCTAATAGTAGTGTTTTTGAAGGGGCAATGGGGTCACTATTCATTGAAGGTGTTGGTGTACAAAGGATGAAGTACTCAGAAACGTAAAATGTACCTTCGACAATTAGATAGATTCATGAAAATCTCCCGGCAAGTAAAAGTATCAATTGTGTATGAAACATAAACCTCTATTGTGTTTTAGGAATGCGACCCTTGCACTACGCAGCTTGGCAGGGTAAGGAGGAGCCCGTCACCATATTACTGTCGTGGCGATCCTCCGCCAATCTACCGGCACACGATGGCGAAACTCCGCTCCATCTAGCAGCGCAGCACGGCCATTACGAAGTGGTTGGTACTTTTAAATTCTTTCACACGTCTCACAATATTGAAAGCAAGCCCGCGGAGATTCAAGTCGAGCAAAATCCAAAAACACCAACTTTGTTACCGGCTTCGTACGTAGTACCAGGGATGGTGATGTTTTCAGTCGTTTAAGCGATTCTGTTTGCACGGGGTCTCTTTTCTATGATGCTCTAGGACAGGCAGAAAGGAGGCCCCCCATGACCCCCCCCCCCTTCATTTTGCCAGGGAGGACCAGTCAGGAAGAAGCCCCTCCCCAAATCCAGACCCTTCCCCTCCATACCCAGACCCCTGCCTCCACCCTACACTCCCTCCCTACCCCTGAAGGCCCAGACACCCCTCTCGCTAAAGGTTGGAGGAATAGGGACGGGGGGTCGTGGGGAGTAAGCCCTTGGAATGTTAATGGAAGGTGTCCTGTAGGTTACTACGTTCTGTCCAGAAATTTTCGCATTGAACAGCGACGCGAAGCACACTACTTCTCGATCGTGTCCTTTTCGTGCTGAGTATTAATTTTACTGGCCTTACTGACCTCATATTTTTAATTCTGTAAAGGAAAAAAATATGCTATTGCTGTGTTTACATCTTGAGCTGAAGTCACCAATTCGTGTTTATGCCATCAAAGATTTTACTTGGAAAGGGACAACATTTTGTGTCATTTAAATTCTACACATAAAATCTGCTTATGTGGGCTGATTTCTGTCTCCATGTGAAGACCCTTTTTACATAGGAAGTACTTTTTTGCCTTAAAAGGTGACTTTTTATATTGTAAAGCGTCAGAGGATTTTAGAAATTGCATATCGAATACTGTTAGCTATCTAGAAAATATAACAGAGTTGTGTATTGAAATACAAAAGTTTACCTCGAGATCCATTTGGACTGAAGTTGTGAAGATTATTGGTCGTCATAAACCTCTGTTTCTTCAGAGGTCTGGAACCTTTCAGAACTAATGTGACGAAGTTAGATTGTAAATAGATGAAACAAACAATAAAAATTCAGCGATGAAGATCGCCCACACAACGTCGGTTTCTACGTTACGATGCACCGATGCTCAGTGCTGACCTCTATTTCGTGTCAGGGGTGATGCGCAATTTATTCACATTTAAAAGTGACAGGTTCAATTCTTGGGTTTGAATTCGCTTTCATTTTCCTCCGGATAAAAGTCGCTACATGTGAAAGTTATCTATCTGCGACTTCTTATATTTTTTACAATGTTTCCTTTGGTGCACTTTTTACACTTAAACAAACCTATCAAGTAAACATTAAATTTTCAGTATTTAATTTTGGCATTAAATTGAATAACGCTGCACGTTACCAAGTTTTCTGCTTTGGGCGATAAGTTCTGAGACAATTTTGACCACTCAACGATGCTGCGGAAGGTAATGACAAAGGTTACACCAGACATCCAAGTAAGCCGAGGAAACACAAAGTAAAATCAAAAATTTGATAAAACATTACTAGATATTTCAAAATTACCGGTTCTCAACATCTGCGAACATGCCAGGTTTGCCTCTGGTCGAAAGTTGAAAGCTCTGTTTTGAACCGCACCAAAGGACACAAAGTTTGAATCTGCAGATAAAATAGTTTAGACATGCAATAGTTGTACTACAGTGTGTTAGTGTTAGTTTGCAGTGTGTGCCAGGTGTCGCGTGTTTTACAGTACACGACGACGACGACAAAGTGTACAGTGTAACGACAGAAAAACACGCGACTCGGTTCAACGAGGTAAAACTGATCCGGCCACTCAGTGCTTCAACCAGTGATCAAAGTTATATCGTCCAGCTCCCCCAAATGTATCAATGGAGAAGTCCTATTTGATATATCAGATTTAAAAGTTGTCCCAATCAAATAAAACGAGAATATTGCCCGTACGCGGTTAAAGGTTTAGTCTCCTCCGCAAGATGCTCCACACACCTGACCTCCGAAAGTCCCGGGGGGGGGGGGGTTTGCTGGTAAACTTCAAACTTTGTTGCTG
>JBCAUG010541960.1:0-14805 GCA_038406175.1 Haplosyllis leylae | reverse complement strand
AGAACTAGGGAGGACCGGGGACCAGGGGGACCCCCCCACCCCAAACATGGAAAAGCACACGACTGTGAAAACATAATCCCCCCCCCCCCCCCGCCGTCGTGCTTCATAACGCGGGCGGTAATAACAAGTATTTTTCTCACGTAATGGGAATGGCCTGAAATCAGATTTAGTGCAACTTTGTCTTCAATTTACAGTTCATGTGACAACAACACAGTCCTGCGTGAGCACAAGGGGCGTGCCGCCCGCGGCGTAGCATCATTTGCTTCCCTGTCCGGGTGGGAGGAGGGTACCCTATGTCCTTTCCGGGGAGGGTACTTCCCAACCTAGGATAGCAGTAATCCCTTGGACAGGATAGGGGGTACCACCCCAGACAGGACAGGACAGGAGGTACTCCCGCCCCCCTCAGAAAGGACCTGGAAACAGGGACCATGGAAGGATTTTGGGACCAGAGACCATGGGGTACCCCCCCGGGGAACAATCTGAAAACATTACCCTCCCGTCGTTCTTCGTACACGGACGGTAATAATGGCGTTTACTGTGAAAATGCAATGTAACACGGCAAACCGCTCAAAATGTTGCGTTTTTTTGTTACAAACATTTCATGCATATTTCCCAGTTTCATGAATGACAAATTATGCCACAAAGTGCACTGTAGGAGTCATTTCATGGCTTCAAAATGTGTCCTACATCGAGTGAATCAGTGCATGTAAAGTTTGCATTTATGTGACCTTCACCACGGATCTGGTAGAGGAACAGGGGCTCGCCTTCAGTGACCATTCAATCGCTGCCCCTAAAGTACACCTACCTCTCAAAAGGGCCAGGGCAAGTTGCTCAAAGACCCTTGCACCCACCATTCAATGACTAAGATGACGCCAAACAAGCCAGCAAAAATTCATGCATACATTTTATTTATTTACTTAAGGAAGATCATAAATGCAGTAAACATTGAAGAAAATATAACCAACAAGATAGTCATGTTCTGTACTTCTGATTGAGCTCTGTCGCCACTTACGCTCACAACGAAATGGGGTCGTGACTGTGGCTGTGGTCGTGACTGTTGGGGCTGCAGCTGTGGTTGTGACTGTTGGGGCTGTAGCTGTGGTTGTGACTGTTGGGGCTGTGGTTGTGGCCGTGACTGTTGGGGCTGTGGTTGTGGCCGTGACTGTTGGGGCTGGGGCTGTGGTTGTGGTTGCGGTTGTGACTGTGGCGTAGTTCTCCTGGGAATATCGGAGTAACCTACCATTCCATACGCCGGCCTTTCGGTTCGAGAAGGAATCTGTGGCAATTCTGCAAAGTCCATCAGAGGGCCTCCAAATACTGGTGATGTCACCATGTTGCACAAATCAGTGTTGCAGATGCACGTAACTTGAGGATTGTTACTTGTGAACGCCTGGGTGTGGCACCCTCCAGGTGTTGTGTACATAGCTTTTGTCCTGTCGTCCATCGGTTTCTGCCCTGCTCTCCATGGTTTGATACAGATTCTTTCCTTTGCAACGTTTATGTCATCTGCAAAATATTTCTTTTTGTTGTGACAGTGTGTTCACACGTTACGAAATTCAATCCGAAATTTATATCAGCTCGATATTATTACATAAAATATAATCTGTTACTGTTGAAATTACACAAGCAGCCTTGAAACTAAGGAACATGATATTTAGAAACATGCATGTCAGACATGAAGACCAGTGAATAAAATGCCATTTAGTAATAATGGAAATTTTGACATAAAAGACCTGAGGATTTTAAAAATACAATATTGAACTATATTTAACACAAAACTTGCTTGTAACTGAACCAAAATCCATCCCAGTAGGTTTCAGATTATTTACTTTTCATGTTTTTTGACTACACTTAATGTCAAACTGAACCTTAATATCCTTAACAGGCCAATGGATGATACCATGCCATGTTGAAAAACTGTGGATGTGACCAAGTCCCTGGACATATCCAGAACTAGTCTTTATTTTAGTTACTTCCTGCTTATGTTTTTGTTGACATTTGTGGTTTTTTAGGTAAGACAACTGGGAAATGATCCAAAACATTCCAAGTAAGAACAATATTTTATTTAATAAGCAGTGAAATCATGTAGCTTAGACACAGTAAATGGTTGGTCATAATAAGCCACTAGTGACAAAAAAATTATGATGTCTTTAGCTGTTCTGGACAAGTATTAGAGAACTGGAGAGGCTGCTTGTAAGAATTGCTATTGAAAATGCATTTCTTTTGAAGAGCAACTCAGATTGTCACGAGTTGTCGACAGACACCTGTGAAAACAGTACCTTCCCCATTCCTTCGGAATGCGGGCGGTAATAAATTTGGGAAGTTCAGTGCTTGTAGTTTTGATTACAAATGATTTGAATGAAAATTTACCTTGCTGGAAAACAGTTGCACACTTGAGGCACGCTCGTTCTTGTGAACCAAAATCTCCTTTACAGTTTTTGCACACGTAACATCTTAAACGCCCTGAAAGGTAAGTAAAACCAAACCAGATGAACGCAATCGGGGATCGTGAGGTTGTGATTCCTTTCAGCAAAAATAGGCCAAGATTAGTGCCAGTGGTTCTAAAGAAGTCTTCGTACACTTTTACTGATGTGTTGTAGTTTTTGCACACACAGGTCGGATTCAAATCAAGGTTCTGACTACATTGCCATTTTTCTTTCCTTGATTTCTAGTTTCTAAGGACAACATTTGAAAATCAAAGATGTGCAATTGGTGGAAAATTCATATTTCTATCCAACTGAAGATATAGATTCAGATCATACATTACAAGAAAAAGTTTATTCAAGATATTGCTATTTGTAAGTTATTCCTGTATTTGTTCCAATGTTTGAGATTCTTCCTGAACAATACATGCAATACATATCTTCATCTGAATGAAAATATCAATTCTCCACCAATTACACAGTTTATATTTTCAAATGTTGTCTTAAGAAACTAGACATTGAAGAAAGAAAAATGTAGTCAGAGCCTTGATTTGAATAAGACTTATGTTTAAGACCCCTCAACAAAACCACTGTTAGTTCTGTGATCTTTCTTTACCTTGGATTTACCTATTTTTGTCTTAAAATACCATGAAGTATTAAGTAGTGCCGGTCAAATTAATTTTACTTGGCACACCACCCGCACAGAAAATTGTCATGAAAAGGACCAGAAAAAATGTAATGTAATCTAAAATAAACCCTTTGCCAAGTCACTGGAGGGAAAATTTCAAAATTAAAAAATAGCCGAGCCAGTGTAGCTCAAACGGTTAGAGCGCACACTGTACGGCACACGCTGTGAAGGGTTCGAGCCCCACCAATGGTTGCGGGATATCAGTCGGGTATTAGTTGTTCCCCAATTTGTTTTGACAGATCCAGTATATCCCAGACGGGCGGTGCCAACCCTCAAGGTGGAGGTGCCAACCTAACATTTGGCCAGATTTTTCCCGAAAACTGCATGGAAATGAAAAGAAATTGGACCCGAGGGGCGCGCGTCCGTGGTGCCCCCTCCCTTAAATCCGCCAACGCAAAAAACGTTTCTGTCTGAGATTTTTTGTAAATAGTGTAAAGGAAATGGCCATCTGAAGCTCAGATATCACCTTTCCATTTCCTTGTCTCGTAACCCAGTTACTCTCACTCGGATGACAAGCGAAAGTACGACATAAATCTTGCAATACTGAGAATTGTTGATGAATAGGATGTAGGTCAGTGTACCTTGATGGTAATAAAGCGGAATGCTAGGGATGTGCATGACGAGGTCTAATTGAAACGAAAAAATAACGTCACGTCACACAAAACGTTCCTTCACACATTCCTGATTCCAGCCTCTTTACTGAAATATTGTTATTCCAAGGACATTCTGACAATTTCATATGTCTACAAACATCATGAAAACGGTGTTACTAAATTCAAATTCCGATGTATGAAACACAGTTTTCCTGTTTAGTCTACTAAAACTGGAGGACAATCGGTCGGAGAAGACGCTCAAATACTAAGTATTGCCTGCTTCACAAGACACATTTAGAATTTCCCTTTCTCAACTTTCTTTTCATTGGTATGGCTTCGGATGATCCCAGATGCATTTTATGTTTGCATGAAGTAGTCTTTCTGATTGCAGCAGATTTTTGAGTCTCCAAATGATGAAATTCTTGTTAGGAAAAATTAGATAATGATTAATTGTCGGTAAGGAAGCTGGGATCCCCCTCCGTGTAGATAATGATTAATTGTCGGTAAGGAAGCTGGGATCCCCCTCCGTGTAGATGTATTAAATGTCAGAGTACAGAGGGTTAGAGAATCGCAGCGTTTAAGGTTATTGGAGTGAGTAATGAGAAGAGTGGAGTCACGTACTCGTTTAATAGTCGGCTACGTGTGTGTTACACTCCTGATGGAAATATTTCCCTTGTCACTGAGATCTAACCGAGACCTAGAAATTGTGATAATAACCCGAATATATTTTAACACCTGAACTTTGTGGGGATAGCGAGTGGGAATGTTAACTTACTGATAGATAAGCAGACAGGAAAATGAGAGGTGATAACAATTTGTTAATATGAGAAATTACCAGAAAGATGTCACCTGAGTTCAAACCAGACTATCTGTGACATAAAGAGATATGTTGAGGTCATTTATTGTTGCTTCTCATTCACACACTGACCTAAAGGAAATGCATAGCTATAATATAATGTAACTTAGGTATTAAATGACTTCATTTCCTTCGATTTTCAACAATAAACCATGCATAATTCTGTTTGCACTTTCTGGAGATTTAAGTCGAGAGCAAATTTTATCAGCTCTCTGATTCATTCCTTGTACTCAATTGGACCTTCAATCTTGTAAAATTTAAGTGACCCCCAGACTCATTTCAAGTGGCAACGGTGATGCTCGGTGTGAACATACCTTTAGTTTGGCATACATGGTCAAAGGAAGTGAAGGAAATTCCTTAAGTGGTTGATGTCTTTGGTTGATAACAATACATGACAAAGTTAGAGAACGTTTGTCTATGAATGCCAAGGACGTTTGTAGGCAGATAACAGTTACGTAATCTCACAAATTGACTTTATTCTACTAGGAAAGTTCTCACAACGTGGGAGGAACAAAACTGCTGTCGCGACGGTATATTCGTTTCGCAAACATTATATCCGCAATATAAAACTGCTGCTAGTTTGCAAGAAGGAAGACTTAACTTGGCCTTCTGGATTTCCTGTTTGCAGCAATGTTGAGACGGAAATTTCCATGAAATAATCATCAAGTTCTTAACGCATCTTTTGCTGATGATTAACATTGTACCAAAATGAAAGCTGTTCATTCCAAGAAATGTTCATCTCTGTAAACACCACGAACCAGCCAATAATTTTCTTGATATTCACAACACACCACTCTCATGAATAATGACAAAGTTTATTTGTCATGCCTACTTAATACGACTTCAGGTTTTGACCTCAAACAAAAGTAGTAGTAACTAGTAGTAACTTTATTTGTCATTTTCACTAGATGTGGATGCCACTAAAATTTATAACAATACTTTGGCAGTGACTTGTATAAAGACATGTTAAGAGTTTTGCTAGACTTTTGTGAGGAATCGATTCCTTTGAGGGTTTTCAGCTTGTGCTAATTTTTACAAAATTCAGACAACCGTGTACAAGCTTTTGCCGCACAAGAGACCGAATATATGCAGTTTAGCTAAAATAGCATTGTTTCATTGTGAGATAAAGTCTTATACCCCTGGAGTAATTTTTAAGAGTAAAGAATGAAACATCCTTCCGTTCAGTGACTCTAAATCTGAGATGAACACTATTATTATATATAACTTGTACAATAAAAAAGAAAGAAGAAAGTCAACTAATGGCTTCTCGATCTGCGTATTAAAGTTATGATAAAAAATTCCAATTCCTCCTGATGTGGGTGCTCTCAAAAGAGTTCTAGTTTCTAAATCTAGATCCCCAGGCACTTTTAAAGAATGTACAAAACGCCTTAAAGCTCGTTCACACTGAACGGCGGCAAAGGTAAAGGAAACTTTGTCGTTGCCGTTTCCGTCACAATTGGGCATAGAACCCAATTGATGACGACAACTTTGCTGTTGCCTTTGTCGCAGGTCTCCATGTGAACAGATCCATCGAGATCAATGTTACCCATTCTTAAAGGAAAAAATATTTCCTTTGCCGCAGCTCAGTGTGAACGAGCCTTTAAGCATCATGGTTTCTTTAACAATAACTTAAATATTTCAAAACGTCTTTTTTGCATGAAATGTCTCTAAACATGTCAGACGTCAGCTTGTGCTGTTTTGTTATGTTTCGGGATCGTTTATGTTTTGAAAATGTCAAGTCATTTTTAGAAGATATTATAAAGGAGACAGCAATTCTTTTTAGCTTGTAGGATTGAATGCCACATTTTCACACTTCTTTATGGCTCGTTTTGAATAAGCATAGTGATTGCTTGGGGGGTGGAGGTCTAGGTAATCTGGGGAAACTTTCTGGCAGTTTTATGATAATTAGGTGGCTAATTAAGAAATTGTCAGTGACAGGACGTGATTACATCTTTTGTACAAAAACATTTGTGGACCATTACAAGTAAGAATGTTATTTCTGATTAAAATTAATTGAAATGTTATCTTTTACAAGATAAATTGAAAGTGGTTTCATTTAAATTGACAAGAAATTGGCAAAACGGTCTTGTACCCAGTGGAGCTTATATGAATGTTGCGTGATAAGCGTTAGTTTTAGCTGTTACATGGATTGCTTCCTCGACTAAGGAAATTAAGCAATCTCAGCTTCGATTAACTGACAGATGTTTGCTGAACCCAGAGCTACCTTTGAGGTAACGCTGATCAGTTTACAAAACAAAAATGGAAAGGTAAAACAGCTAACGTAGCATGGGCATTTTATTGTTAAAGATTCTGGTGTTTGAAAGAATGTTGCGTGATAAAAAAATGTTTGATCAAAAGTAAGATATGTAATACGTTTTTAGGTTCTGAAGATGTTCCGTCCAGAGTCTGGATCTCATGGGTCGTAAGGTTCAGTCACATACACGGGCATAGGATATTATCAGTTATCATGCGAGTCAGGAGGGGAATATTCTAGTTATTCACCCGAGTGGTACAATTTTACAAATATCTGCCGAGGACTACATAGTCCTCACATGAATAAATAGAATATTCCCTGACATTATGAGCCATTTTAACAATTTTATCCTATAACAATAACATAAAAAATTGAGAAATATTAAGTTTTAAATCTACATCACCTTCATCTTGTTGTAAAATTTTGGTGGGAAAAAGAGAGTCAGGTGAACAAGGAGCTCTTCAAGAAGAAGGGCAAAATGGAGGCTAATAGATCTAAACTTTAAAAATTTCAAGATGGAGGTGAATATTCCCTGTTGCCAATGGCAGCAGGGGATATTCTTACATAATATTCCTCTCTGTGCCTTTTCAAGGTGAATATTATGTTTATTTACCTCTCGTCTATGGGATTTTTAACATTGCAGGGCGAAACTGAGAAAGATCAAAGAAAGACGTAGAGACATCAATGAAAGTTTTATCATTTCTGCTTTGTTCTGTGTAAATGGGCCTTGAAAATAATCAAAGAAAAGAAGTAAAGTGTTGTTTTCACTTTTGCTTGGTGTGTTAGACCTTAAGTCTGTTAATGGTGTCTGGTAAACGATCACGTTTTAATTCCAGGTCAAAAAACCGAGCTAATATGGGGAACGGGGACAAAGGACATTAAAGAACGTGGAAAATGTGTGTCACAGAGATAGTTCATTCTTCTTCTTTTTCCGAAATCATTAAAGTTGTCTACATCTTACAAAACAAAGAAGAACATTTCTTTTCTTTTCTTCTGCATTATTGATATAAGTTACGAAACAAATCTCGATGCAGTTTCTAAAGAATTTTTGAAAACTGCCACCTTTTGACTCAATTGCAACTTTATTTGATGTAAAATATTTTAGTGCAACCAGGTAACACTTGGAGTCATAGACTTATCTTCCATTGTATTTTCTAAAACAGAAACAGCCATTCAAAATTCCCCTCGTGCTGTTTGCACAAACTCTTGTATGAATTGAGTGCGATATTAATGTTCATTGAAAGTGGAATTGTCTACATCAAAAGTGCTTTTTACTTTGATGAAAAAGAATCAGGCATTGTTAAATTGTACTGCATTCAACAATTGTTCAGCTGTAAAATGTACCTTTTCCATTAACATGGAAAAGTCCAATCGAGTTTTCCTGAAAAATAAAAGAGTGGCCTAAGTTGGCATACATGTATAATTACTAATGGAAATAATTTGAAAGTAGTTACCAGTTGAATCGATAGTCATCCTCATTTCTGCAGCGCGCTCTGTATTTTCCAGCTCGCTCGCTGCTTTTGGACAATTTGTGGAGACCATTACGTGGGCGAGTTGCAATTTACACATCGCGACAACGTCGCACGCTGCAGAAATGAGGGCAACCATTTGTTTTGTTAATCATAAATTGTTATGGGCCACTGAATTAAAATTGATGTGGCTGACGTATGTACCTAATTTTCGTTGAATTTAAGCAAATAAAAAATGCTTAATTTGCCAACTTTGTGCATTTCGAGAAACTCGATCAGAATGTTCAAATGGACAGTAAAATGCATTCTTTGTAGGATCGGAAATTAATTCCCACCGAACCACTTTATCGACGATAAAAAGTCACCTTATCATTGTGACTGTTATTGTTGGTTGAAAATCCAGGCATTTAAATATTTTTTACCTAGCTTATTATTGTTTTGTAGAAATATCATGGTGTTTGTGACAATTCAAATTTTGTGATAGTTCTGCTTTTTGCCCATTATTCTTAATTCGCCCAATCTGTGTATCCTGTTCGTCAAGGAATATCAGAAAAGTTTTCCAATCTGTAGATTTGAGGAAGTTTGGAAAAATGAGTTTTCCGCAAATCTGAGACATCTGTAAAATTCGTGCTTCGATTTGGGAAAAATTAATGTTTATGTATGAGTTACATAATCGTCTAAATTATAAGTATTAATCAGTTCATTTAGAAATTTTTTCCTCAAATTTTGGATGACTGTGGTTTGATATAAGACCAAAAAGTGGATGGGCGATATATGCAAATTTTGAATTGTTGGCTATTGCCGAAATAATCAATTAAAAGACTTAATCATTACAGGCAACATCATCTGCAAATGACGATCACATCATTCCAGTTAACCACCTTTGTTTTATGGATTTGCTACCGTGTCTACCGCATCAGTGCTGAGTAGGTTTAGCACAGATTTTAGGTATTGATAGATTTACAGCTTAATTGAGTTCGACACGGAACAAGCATTAAACCATGTTTACCTAAGTCTCTGCGGGACAGTTTATCATTCCATAACACACACAAAGCGTTTAAATATAGACCAAAACGGCACAGTGTTTACATCACTCTGAGGAAAAAATTCTGCGCATTGCTATAAATGATTCTTTTTTCTTAATTTTGGAAGACTTGATTCCTCTCAGAAGGAACCACTTGCCTTCCTGTTTTTGACTTCTGTTGACGTCTGCCCTGGGTTTCAAAGCCATGTTGGATGCCCACTTTGCTTGCTCCGTCGTCTGCATGCAATGAATTCGGCAGACTAACCGCAAGTGCGACACCTGCTGATCTTTTGACTGCCAGTACTGCCTCTTAGCCTCTTTGGTCCAAGGACAAGAATAGTCAATGTTAAATCAAGAATGATGTCTCTCTTCAGTATGCAATTACAATTCCATTATAAGGTAGCCAGAGGTCACTGGAACTGATTTCAATACCATTAGCAGTCCATTGAAAATATTTGTCCTTCGATGTCTTGATTCAATAACGAATTCTGCAGACGCATCCAAATTAAAGTCTTCCCAAGTAGATTTATGACCTATATACCTCACTAAAATTTATTTCATTATGTTGTCCGTGAGCAGATTTAAGTAACAACGGTACATTTGAACACATTTTGTCTAAGTCCATCAGTAAGTGTCCATTCACACTGTGCGAGTGCATGAGAGAGATCGGCAACGCTTGCGGCATCTCTTGGAATGGTTATGTTAATTTTTACCGCTGCCATTGAGACCCAAGCGTGAGCGGTATTGGTTGGATTTTGTACCTCTGTCAGACTTGCTCACGCTCTAGCTTTCGCTTCCGCTCGGTGTGGGTGGGCCGTAAGATGTATCCGCTCTACCGTTAACTACGTGTTATCGCATTTCCAGACCCATCTGGGCCTGATTTTACACTGTTGACAATTGGACCCCAAAATAGCCACGGACCCCTCGGAATAGACTCCGTCAACATCCGGAAGGCACCTGGCATCAATATCCATCAGACTCGCAACAATAGGACACTTAGGTGTGAATACACGTGTGAACAAAGACATCGTTAGGTGTAAATACACGTGTGAACAAAGACATTGTTAGGTGTGAATACACGTGTGAACAAAGACATTGTTGGGTGTGGATATACGTGTGAACAAATACATTGTTAGGTGTGAATACATGTGTGAACAAAGACATTGTTGGGTGTGGATATACGTGTGAAAAATACATTGTTAGGTGTGAATAGACATGTAAACAAAGACATTGTTAGGTGTGAATATATGTGTGAACAAAGACATTGTTAGGTGTGAATACATCTGTGAACAAATACATTGTTAGGTGTGAATATATGTGTGAACAAATACATTGTTAGGTGTGAATACATCTGTGAACAAATACATTGTTAGGTGTGAATACACGTGTGAACAAAGACATTGTTAGGTGTGAATACATCTGTGAACAAATACATTGTTAGGTGTGAATACACATGTGAACAAATACATTGTTGGGTGTGGATACACGTGTGAACAAATACATTGTTAGGTGTGAATACATGTGTGAACAAAGACATTGTTGGGTGTGGATACACATGTGAACAAATACATTGTTAGGTGTGAATATATGTGTGAACAAAGACATTGTTAGGTGTGAATACACATGTGAACAAAGACATTGTTGGGTGTGGATACATGTGTGAACAAATACATTGTTAGGTGTGAATACATGTGTAAACAAAGACATTGTTAGGTGTGAATAGACGTGTAAACAAAGACATTGTTAGGTGTGAATAGACGTGTAAACAAAGACATTGTTAGGTGTGAATAGACATGTAAACAAACACATTGTAAGGTGTGAATACAGGTGAACTAAGACATTGTTAGGTGTGAATACATGTGTGAACAAATACATTGTTAGGTGTGAATAGACGTGTAAACAAAGACATTGTTAGGTGTGAATAGACGTGTAAACAAATCCATTGTTAGGTGTGAATAGACGTGTAAACAAAGACATTGTAAGGTGTGAATACAGGTGAACTAAGACATTGTTAGGTGTGGATACACGTGTGAACAAAGACATTGTAAGGTGTGAATAGACGTGTAAACAAAGACATTGTAAGGTGTGAATACAGGTGAACTAAGACATTGTTAGGTGTGAATACATGTGTGAACAAAGCCATTGTTAGGTGTGAATACATGTGTGAACAAAGACATTGTTGTCAACAAATCCATTGGACACAATAAATTCCGCAGAATCTTGCCGCACATCCGCAAAACATTTCCGAGAAAGAGATGCAAAAACAGCTTTGGGGATTCCTCTTTTCAGTTCAGCTGTCAGGAAGAGTTATTATAAAGATAAGAGTGAAATTGCTTTCCTATCAGAGACAGTCAAAGTTGTGTTGGATCTATCATAATCCTTTCTTATTTCGTATCAGTGGAAACATCAATGATTTGGCAAAACTGTGTCAATGTTTGTGCAATTTGAGTGAGAGATCATTCTTTAACATCACATAACATACTGTGTTGTAAATGCGCCAGGATTGTTTTCTGAAATTGATGGAAAGTAGATCTGCCAGCTGTGGCGGATCTAGAGGCGCAAGGGATGTATGCTCCCCGATCAAAATTTCTTCATTTTCATGCAGCGACATTGGTTAAATTGGTTAAATATTAGGTTGGCATTCCCTTATGAATTGTTGGCAACCCTTCTGGGAATTCCTGGCATCCGCCACTGGCCAGGCACCGTCATTTACGAGAATTCAACTGTCCCATTGTTTTTCTTTGTCCGTGGAAAAGACTGCATCAAAATGGCGAATAATTTTTGTTTACCAAACTAATGTCATTTTTAAAATGACAACCAATTCAATATTCCGTGAATATTACGTGACAACAATCAAGTCCATCAAATTGTGTCCATTTACTGACAAGTGTGTTTTGAAGAACACTTCTGCGTTTCATTTTCTGAAGCACGGTATTGAGTCATCCGTCATTTAGATCAAAATCTAAGTGCGGACACAGAGGGGATATGGGATGTCTTACTGCCCAGCGATCATTCCCTACACACAGGCTGTATGTGTGATTTCTTACTTCCCAGCACACATTCCCTGCACATAATGTACGTCTGAAATGTCACACTTCCTTGCTGTTATTATGTAAATTTTAACCGACCGCATCCGAAGGATGGGGAAGGTAATGTTTTCAGTCTGTCTACATGGGGTGGGTACTCAGATCAGACCCATAGCCAGGGGGTCTCACAGCCGGGGGGAGGGGTACTCAGTCCCACAGCTGGGGGGTACTCAGTCCCACAGTGGGGTGGGGTACTCAGTCCCACACCTGGGAGTAGTCAGTCCCACAACTGGGGGCGGGGGTACTCAGTCCCACAGTTGGGGGTACCCAAGCTGAGTAACCCCGCAGTACAAGTCAGGCTGAGTACCCCCTTTCACTGTACAAGTCAATTTACAAGTCAGGCTGAGTACCACGCCTGAACAAGTCAATGTACAAGTCAGGTTGAGTACATCCCCCTGTACAAGTCAGGCTGAGTACCTCCCACCTCCCCCATACAAGTCTGCTGTGCAGTGGGCGGCATGCTTCTTGTGTTCACGCAGGAGGACTTTCTTGTCTATAAGGCATTTTATCATTGTGTCTAAGGACACTCCACTTCATGAATTCCACGGAAATGTGGTCTTGTATAACCACACATCTTTTGTGGAAAAGACAGTCAGCTATTTCAGTGCTGCAACAAAATTTTATGGTTAAAGCAATTAACACTAAATTCGATTTCATACATTTCTTGAACAAATCTGACATCAGACAGAAATGCTCGTTGTTCCCTAAGTGCAATCTTAAACTGAAGATTTATAACTTTATCTCACTGACAACAGTAGGAAGTAAACGTCCTGGGGTCCACACCGTGACATTGATCTGTTTCAAAGCACTTGTTTGTAAGCACCATTACCTGTTGATGAAAGTGTAACTTAAATGTATTGATAAAATCACAGCCTGATTGAGTGCGACATGGAACTGCTTTCAAATACTGTTTACTTGTCATTTTACTTTTATTGCAGACTTTTCCTGTTCTCTCTGTGCACTTTTTGTCAAGTAGAATAGTTGGGGAATGGAGGCAAAAATATATATCTAAATGGTACACAAAAGTCTGTGTGGCAAATGTAGAGGTTCAAGGTACTAAATATTCGAATGATGATGTCAAAGTGCCCAGACATCAACCACTAGACTGACACTAAATGAGCCAGCAAAAATATTAAGGAATGACGAATTCACTTTGGCATCTTGGTGCTTATACAATATCAGATAAAACCAAACACTGGAAAACTAGATCTAGATCTAGACTCTGAAAAATTCGACATAAACCAAAACCTGGAAACCCCGGATCTAGACTCAGAAAAAATATATCTAGATCTAGATTCGGAAAAAATTACATCGAGATTATAGATCTAGATTGACATAAGTATCCGCCAAAGGTTCCCTCCACCCAAACTGGAATTTTGTGTTTTCTGGTGTTTGCTTCAATCTAACTTCTTTATGGATACAATCACACCTTGTGTAGACTGACCTCACGTTAAAATTTGTTTTTGACCTTGCACTGAAAAAGTCCTAAACATTTTGGCAAAAATCCCCTGTAAACCATTAATGAAGGTTTGCAAACAAATTACAAAGGTGCTTATTACCAAACTACCTGAAAATTATTTGATAGAAACATCTTATTACCTTAATAAATTCCTTTGACATTGTTATTCTTTACATAAAGTGTACCCTTTTTTTAAAGTAAAGTGTACCTCATTTGGAGTTTACAGGAGAGAGGACCATTTGACCAGGAGGAAAAAAAGGCTTCTGATGGGATTTGTATTTGCGGGTCATTTAACAAGTACCACAATCCGGTTAAAGAGATAGTGCGATGTCTTGTACAAGGAAACCGAAACCGAGTGAAGCCATAGAACGATCTACGGGTGGATCAAGGGCAATTTGTATCCAGATTACACGTCCAACATCCGGGCTATTTCTATCTTCCAATGTTGTTATATACTACACTTCCGTGTCCAGTAGAAAGGAATGCGTAGGTCTAAAGTTGATAAGACAAGATTGATCACAATACAAAGGCCACGGGTAGAATTTGGAATATTTTAAGACTCTATGAGGAAATCAGCAGCGAGAAAAAAAAAGCTCGTATTGTAAACTGTCCCTTACAAATATCGTGTATTTCTATCCCGCGTCTCGTATTGCCAGGCCCCTGGACGTCGTGTTTACATTCACTGAACGCTCCTTCCATTTAATCCCTGTCATTCATCGTCCCGACAAAGGTCGGGATGGAGTTTCAACTAGGAGTTCCATCAGGAATAGTGCACGTCTAAGTCATAGTTACGTTTTCAAGTGAATGGTCTTTTTGCCTCGAAGTTTTGCAGAACTCCGAAGCAGGATAGAAAAAACATACAATATCGTTGCAGCCATTAAGGTAGTTCTTTGGGACCGTGACGTCAAAGCAATGTGTTCCCTCAGAAAATGTAAACAGTGAAACCTCATTGA
>JBCAUG010541849.1:0-14809 GCA_038406175.1 Haplosyllis leylae | reverse complement strand
GCTATTCATAATTTCTGTCAAATGGCGCCATCACTTAAATTAGATACGAACTATTTAAATTCTTTTAATTTCCTCAACTGGGTTGGAAAATTTTGCACAGCAAAACGGTCATGGGTTCAAGCCCCGAACCTCCACCAATGCTTGCGGACACATCCATAGGTACGTGGATCAAAAAGGCTCAGCTGCCATGCTGACCTCTATACAGTCAGCAGGTGTCACACCAGAGGTGAATCTGGGGAATCCATTGTGCACAGGTGAGGAAGCACGCAAGTGAGAGATCCACGCTGGCTTTGAAACCCAGGACATACATCACCAGAAGTCCAAAACAGGGGTATCAGTGGCCCCATGAAAGGGACTTCTGTCCCCCAAAAATAAAAAAAAATAAAACACTTGCAAGTTTGGGAATCGACTCTGACTGTGAAACCCTTAGAGCACAGCTCACTGAAACTAGAGAGCACGGTTCACTGAAACCAGAGAGCACAGTTCACTGAAGCCAAAAGATGTACAGCAGTTTCAGCATAAAATGTCATCCAGTCGATAAAAGTTACAAATATCTTCTCATCCAGGAAATAGAACGAATTGTTTGAGAGTGTGTCCTTGAGATGTCCACCGTTGCCTTTGCAGGTGTTCCAAAAACATCATCACACCCAGCAGATTTTCATAGAATTGATAAGTGGGATTCTACAAATCTGCTCACTGGGTTAAAACCTTTCAGATGAATGGCCAGAAAGTACTAGATAAGAGCACAAGGGACCAAGTACTATTTGCATCTTTTATGTTATTACAGGTGATGATTCAGCCTCACAACAGACACATGTCTTTCTCCTTGTATATCTGTGCGCTGGCTGTGAGCGACACCTCTCTTCTAACTAACGGTATTTATCAGTAGGCAACAGACTACTGGCTGGTCGTCGTTAGTATGTGAAAGAAGATAACTAAAATGTCACAAAAGCTTCATTTTGAAAAATTTTGATTTGATCTTTTCTGGAACCCAGACTTTTGGTGATGTCTGATTGTGGTTACACAACTCTGCCGCTTGCGCGTTTCTCTCCCGCATCCACTGGATTCTTTGTATTCACTTCCGTGTTCGATGGCAACTTTTTGGTGTTCAACATAGAATCCAGAGAGGACTTGCCCGCCAAAATGGGCCAATCACGTCATTCCTTAATAATTTCACACTGGATACATGAAAAGATTTTGATGTCGGCCTTTCGCTGATTGGCCCAAAGGAAATGATGTGAATAAATTCTGCATGGGTTCGCAAATGATTACTCTTCTTTTGGCATTCCCTTCATTCCTTTCTCTGACAAAGAGTCAGACTAAAATTTGGTTTGGATTCCTTAAGACTACATCAGGATTGGGGTTTTCATGAAAAGCCAAGCTGACAGATCTCTCAAATCTAACGGAAATAAAAATAATTTTTTAAGAATTAAAAAAAGAGTTTTAAGATTTACATTTTAAAGGTAAGGGTTATTTAATATTTTCTGTACCTGCTAGATTATGTGTACTTCATCAAATAATCCACACATAACAATAGCAAGAAGTAGAAATCCGCTTCTAGTGTAAGGAGAGTAACTCCGGTTCGTGAAGGGAATAGTATTTATTCCACTCTGGCCCCAGCGGTAGTGCATTCTATAAGCACCCTCAGCTGCCTATTGGCTATGCCGGTGCAATATGAGGTTCAGGCCGGAGCCTGTATCGGAACGTGGCTTAGCACGTGCCATACCCTGCACTAACTGTCAGGTTTACCACATCTAACAAATAATGTATATCCTGAAAAACTAGAATGTTATCAATTGTTTTAATTGTTTCAGGAATGTGTACCTTCCTGCGACAGGTTTATCTGGTTCCGATGCTTTTAAATCCGTACTGGAATTGTAAAGTGGTAAACACTCTCGGTTACACAAGTACATTATGTAGTACTCTACTCATACTCTCTATGACGTTTGAACGTTTCTACAGTATCATACAACCGCACAAGGCTGCTTCGTTTAATACGGTTAAAAAGGCTAAACTCCGTATTTTAAGTATTGTAATATTTAGTGTTTTATACAATTTTCCTCATTCTATTGTCACCATAGATGATGGTGTGAGATGTACCAATGCTCCATTACCATATGTTGAAATTTATTACTGGCTTTCTTTTGCTGTAAATTTTCTTTTTCCTTTTGTATTCCTTTTGACAATGAATACTATTATCATACACACTTTAAGAAAAAGGGCTAAAATGATGTTAATTACCTCTGATGCCCAAGTTAGAGGTCAAAGTGGGAGTAAAAATACAAAAAATAAGAGTTCAGAAGCTCAAATTTATGTAACTTTACTTTTGGTCACATTTGGATTTTTGATCTTAACCACTCCTTATTACGTACTCTCTTTGTTTATACCATCAGTTAACTTCAATGAGACACCCAGAAAGTTTGCTGGGTTTTACTTGTTTTTCCAAGTAGCTCAGAAGACGTTCTTTACTAATAATTGTATCAACTTCTTTTTCTACGTCATGTCTGGGCAGAAGTTCAGAACTGACCTCATAGACTTGTTCAGATGTGGCAACAAGAAGCGTGGCAATTTAAGGGATTCCCTGGGGGATTCCCTGACGTCACAAACAAACTGTGTGTCATTAACAGAGAATGATGTCAGGTAAAACATCCCAACGGGAAATGACGTCAGTGAAAGTATTCCAGCAACCAATTGAAACTCACTTGGGATAGACTGGGGGACTGCGCTCATATACCCGTATGGTACTTGGAACAGGGATTTATTGTTCCACGTCCGCTTGATTCTTAATACTTTTACCATTCCAATGTACAGAGAATCAAACGGAAGCGGGACATTAATACGAAATTACGTTACACTTCAAGCAGAAACCAAGTTTCTTGACAGTGGTATCAGTGGAACCACATGGAGGACTTGAGTCCGCCAAAAATTTCTGAAAGAAAAGTTTCTTGAGTTCGATGTTTTTATTTTGTACTACATGTCAAAATTGCTCATATCTTTGCTACACATATCTGAGACATCTAGGAAATCATTTTCATTGGGGTGTCTGGCTTTGCCTCTTCACTCATCAAGATGAAGGTGAAGAATTGAAATTATAGATTCGGTTCACAGCATTCATACTTGCTTAGATTTTGAAATTGCCATGATGTCTTGGTTCGCAGCTGAATTAAACAGATAAGCACAAGGTTATTAGCCATTTTTACTTATGGGTCGATTTCCTCTCATGCGAACATTCTTACTTATTCTTCTTGCCCGGTGTTGTATACTTGACCCTTGTAATAGATTGATCCCTTCGGTTGTTACCCTGAAAACTTGAACCCTCAGCTTACATGTACACTTTCTTCTTATGCCTTCTCCACCGATAGAAAAGTATTCAATTAAAGTATGAAGAACTATTGAATACTTTTCTTGTAAATGATACGTAAGTAACGAGTGATGGTTTTTAAAACAATTTAAATTGTCTAGGGGGCATCTTATAAATCGTAGGTTCTGTCAATATGTGTCGTAAATTCAATTGATATAATAATTTAAATTATATTTTGCATTTTTGTTGGACAGCTTCTTGTTTCAAACAACACCCACACCTTTCGAGAATAATAAGTGTCTTTAGTATCTTGTACGACATTTTTATTCATATAATAATATAAGTTGCCAAACGTTCTGGAAGTTAATAACAAATTTGTTAACCCCAGAGGGAACATTAGAAAGTGATGTTACCCGAGGGCTTTAGCGTTTTGTAAACATTTTGGAAACGTTAAAAAACCGGTACACTTTAGGTGTTAACTTAGACGCATTTAAACGCGTTTTATTCATTGAGAATATATTCTTGGTATCTTACAAATTCCACAGATATGGAGGTGCTGTAGAATTCAATTCGAATAAAAACTCTGTTTGCCTGGCCACTCGAGATTTTCCTTATGAAGATACTTTCTGTAGAATTCTATGGAATTCTATAGAATGTGATAAATCACTGAAGCATGAATTAGGATCCATTTAAATGTTCTCTCTGTTACCTCTGTCTCTGTGCCGCTCCGCTAGCACCTCTGACTCTTAAGCAAGAGGTAGTGGGTTCAAATACCACTTTTTACAAATGTTTATTATAAATTCTGTACGGAATCTCATAAGGAAAAACTCGAATAGCACAATCAAAAGTTATAGTAACTTAATGAAATTGTCTTTTGTCTAAAATTTTCCTGCATATTTTCTTGATTGCAGACAGGAAAGATTGACATAAAAGGGTTTTCTCCTTTATTTCGCGAATTGCTCAAAATAATTTATGGACGAGAAGATATTAATTCCAAGGTAAAATTCCAGAAATCATCCAACCGTCCTCAAGGAGCGTGATAGGTATTAAGGCTCCTTGTTTCCCTTGTGCTATAAAATACTTGCATCAACAATAGTAACAATAAATTTACATTGATTATAGTTTATAAATAACATTCTAATGCGGAATGTACTTGTTCTGTTAACAGCACGTCTGGGTAGAGCTCGATGTAAACAACCAGACTGTGTATTTCAACAAACAAACGGGGGAAGCGACTGTTTACCTGCCCGCTGATTACTTATACTCCGACACCGACCATCCGGATTTATTTGAGGAAGCTGTTTTGGATATTGTTAAGACGTACCTTGCCAATATTGACAAGAAAAAAATGTCAGCAAATGATTTCAAGCAGGCATGGTTTCTTTGAAGTATTGCTTTTGCTTCAGCTGCTATACGACTCAATGAATATAGGGAAAAGTAGCCAACTTGGAAAGCATGGTCACAACACAAGCATGCGTGAACATGTAATCTCAGTCGAGTTTTTCCTTATGAAGATGCATTTCTGTAGAAATCTATAGAATCTGATAAATCACTGAAGAGTGAATTTGGATCAAATGTTTTCTTTGTTACCTGTGTCTCTGTGCTAACACTTCTGTATCTTGTGCAAGAGGTAGTGGGTTCAAATACCACTTTTTACAATTTTATTATGAATTTCTACAGAATTTCATTCTAGGAAAAAATCGAATGAGAACATCCACTTCGACAGTGACTTCGCTTCACAAATGAAGTTGACTAAATTTCCCTCAATAGGTTGATTCGATCAATCGATGTCATTTTGATAGTTTTCTTCAATCGTTCAATTCTCATGTAAACTCTGTAAACATTAATTTTTAAAAAAAGATGCTGCGATCCCTGTACATGTCGTTCCTGTTGAATGAAGAGGACATCAAACAGATTGACGAAGCCTTTGCGTAAGATAAATTACAGTTTATATGAATGTTCCGATTAGATATAGCATTTTTCTATCTTAATCGATGAGATTATTAATTTTATTAATTATTTATTTATTTATTATTCAGAGGATCCAAAGATGAAATGAAACCTGAGAAGTTTGTTAAACTGGCCAAACATTTAATTAGAATTGTACATCAAACAAAGGACGACCAGCCCGTAAGTTCTTTAACATCACCATAAATTTGATTGTTGGCTGAGCTTAAGTCACTTTTGTGCTTGGATCAGAAATTTTGCCTGTATTTTTCACGGAACAATTTCTGAGGCGCGGTGTGTGTGTTGCATTTGCTGGTGTTGAGAACCCATTCTTGTCAGTCCGGGAACATGTTACGTAGTTTTTGTTTTACATCGCATTGATTTATTTGATTTACTGGTCACGTAATGCCTTTGACTTTATTTTTTATCTATTTCTTGTTGCATTCGTAATATTCATTTGACTCTTTTTTAAGATGTTTGATTAATTTTACTTTAGCTATTGTGGAGGCCCATGCTAAGCCCTCGATTTGGCATGTTTTGGTTCAATAAACAATCTGGTGAAAGTAGAAAGTATCCGCCGCATCACGTACTTCGGTCACAACAACACCTCATGCAGCGATGGTGAGTTACATCAACGCTTTCATAACGTCCTGCATCCGTTAGGCCCCCCCCCCCCGAATCTAGCATTATTGGTATTTTCTTATTGGTTAAATTTGAGAATAAATTTTAAATAGTCATCAGTGACATCATTTTCAATTTAGCACGTTGTTCGTAAATTTAAATTTGCATCAGAATTTATTTGATTGGCAATTGCCTGAAAATTATTTACATTAGAAGTTGCAAAATTTGGAAGTTTCCAGTGAGTACTGGGTATTTCAAATGTGAGTTTAAGTACATTTCTATCCATTTAAAATGGCTGTAACTCCTTCATTTGTGAACATAGAAATAAGGTTTGAAATTTTTAAAAAAATCAAGTCGTATTTGGCCATCTGGACATTTTCTGAGCAACTTTCACTTCAAAAATGTTCAAACCAGTGGAAGCAGAGTGTGATATTATTCCGTGTTATCTCATTCCGATCAAAAAGCAGGCTGGAATATTTATTTATCTGGTTTTTGTTTCTCAATAGTAAACGCTTATCACTTTATTTGCGATTTTCTGGTTCTTTTCGCAATATTATTACCGCCCGCGTACGACGGGAGGTTATGTTTTCACAGGTGTCTGTCTGTTAGCAGGGGAGGGAGGGTGCCTTTCACCTCCCTCCCCTACCCCACCCCCGGTCAGGACATGGGTTCCCCTCCCTTCCCCTGGCCAGGCCAGGACAGGGATACCCCTCCCCTCCCCTGGCCAGGACAGGGGTACCCCTCCCTCCCCCAGCCAGGACAAGGGTACCCCCCTTCCCCTCGACACCCCCCGCAAGGACCAGGATGGTTGTGCGGCGCGGGCGGTATGCCTCTTGTGTTCACGCAGGAGGACTTTCTTGTTTAACCACTGCAAACACAGGATTGTGACCGAATTGGCTTGATCAAACCTTGGATAAATTCTAGTTCTATTAAACTACTTAAACCGCATGTTTTACAGTGATTTGGTGGCATGGGGAGTTGATCCATATTATACCCTTTCACCACACAGTTGGACCGCTGTTAACAAGACTCTTAAGAACAATCAATCAAAAAGCACACCTATGAGGATTTAATCGTAATTGGAAACATTCAAGATTTTTTCTTATTTTCTAACTACAAAGCATTGTGTATGACAAGTTCGTATTTCCATTTGTAAAAAGGATATAACAGGAAATTCTCATGTCTGTTTTTACAATCAATTTGTAATGACAACTGAGGATCAGTTTTTTCTATGACACTTGTCTTCGAATCAGACGTGATGGCACATTTAAATTGTAGATTCTGTCCACCAGTGTTGAGTTTAGTTGGCCATCGCATGGTTTCGCAAGTGAACCAAAAATTCGTCTCTGAAATCCTGACTCATTTAATCCATAAATGATCAGGTAGGAAAAGTCACACATCCTCAATGTCACTTCATTGAGAGTTAATCGTCCAGTCCAACAAACTTCCCGATTTAGTACAACGGAACCACATAAGCATGTCTTCAACTTGGAACAAAAAGGGTTCAAAGGGTATCATTCCTCCTACTGTCCAGGAACAGCCTGAGGATGAAGCTCAGGCAACAGCCGCTGGTCAGGATTACCAATACCCAGATGCCATGGACATTGAAGACGACAACATACAAACTGAAAAATCAGAGGCTGAACCTATTGATGTGTACGGACCTAGAGAAGGCTATGGCAGACCCAGAAGTGCCCCGTCTTCAGACCAAAGCGGCTGGTTCCCCAGGGAAGGGCACGGACGTCCACTGAGTGCTGGAGGAGCAGCCAGACGTTCTCAGGCGGCGATGCTGAACAGCAACGTTCTGACCACAGATGACCAACAATCCCGCGAAGAGCGCGCTAATCCACCGCACGGGGATTATTTTTTGCATTATCCTCAAGCCGGAAACTCCAATGTTAATTCGTTCGACTACAATAAATATTCGAGATGTCATGAACGGGATCTGGAAGTGGAAGACTATTTTACTGACTCCTCATCGAGTGCATCTGAAGAGGATGAAATCCTTTATGATGCCACCGTGGAGGATCCTGACAGAGTTAAACATCTCACTGGCCGCCTGGACATAAGTAAAGAAGAGGATTGTCGGGCAGAGTTGGAAAAAGAAGGAGAAAAATCACAAGAGGATGCGATGGACAACAAAATCAGTGACACAGGACGGCGTGGCAGAAACAATAATGTTTACAAACCCAGGCAAAGGCTCTCTGCAGACTTCAGCTCCATAAATATAGAAAATCAGCAATTGCTTTATGCCAAAGGAACTGGGAACAACGTGTGTCCGATTAAAACAAATGAATCGAATGATTTACACAAACCAGCTAGATCTATTTACACACTGGAAAATATTAAAGGTGATGCCGTTCCAATAAACGTTACGGCCAAACAAGGCAGCTCTGAACTAAGTATTGAACAAACAGCAGACTCTTATGTGCAAGTTCAAAATAAAATAGATTCAAGTGAAATATTGATAAATGATAAGCAAAGCGAAAACAAAGGCAACACAGTTCCAGCGGTCCTAAGCAAACCTTTTCTAACCAGAGTGAAATTAGGCCCATCAAACGAAGCTTCAATAACTCCGCAAGATCGTAGAAATATGAGGACTATTGTATGTGAAACAAAATACCAAATCCGGCCATTAACACTTCCAAATTATAAAAATAAGAAAACAGTAGACCCAGACAACAACTTTAGTGGATCAACACTCGGAAGGAGGCAAATTGCAGCGGCAACTATTGCGAACAAAAACCAGTTGAATTCAAATCGGACGGAGGAAATCGTTATTCCTCTTTCAAAAGTAAAGGATAATAATAATCACTGCATGGCTGTTTCAAGATCTTTGACGCAAAGTTTAGAAGTGGGAAAGATGAAATTAAGACTGGTAGCCGGGCAGACCAGGAAACAATACGATGTTGCGCGCAGGTAGGAAACTTCTCCATGCAATCACGGTGTCTTCCTCCTGTTCACTCTCAGGTTCATTCTCCGCCAATTAAGGGGGGGGGGTGGGGGTTAGAAATCCCGAAAAAAAATTTTAGCATGGTGGACATCAAGTTTTTTTATGCCAAATTCATTATCACTGACTCATGTAATCGTCTCCAATGAGTTTGCAGCAGTAGTACAGGGTAGCTAAACCTGTAAACCCATGAATGACAGAGAAAACATGTTGGTCACGAGTCATTCTGGTTAACATAAAATTAATAACCACGCGAATTAAAGCGATCTGTCAGTAGAATGTCGAATTTGTACATTTGTGTCATTATGACAGCCAGCGATTTAGAACCTCTTGTCCGACAAGTTACCGCGAACGACATCAATAGGATTTAATACACCGTGTACATTGTAATGCCACGGATGAATGGATCAAACGATAAAAGATTTCGGCTCTCGAGATTTAACGAGTGTTTTCATATGTAACAGCAAAGAAGTAGGATTAAGGAACAAAATTGCTCTTTTCCTTTATGTATTATTTGAGAAATATCTTCAGTGCAAAATTCTTGTTTCCAAACACTTCTGACAGAAATGTTATTTTGAAACCTTTCCTCAGAAAAGTTTGATGAGAATCTCATAATTTTGAGAAAAGAAATGAAAATAGATCAAAGAAGCGACGGGAAATAATTGCTGCAAAATGAAAAGACGGAAAAGCACTTGAATGAGAGAAAATCACCCTTGAATCTACGGATCAGAAGTACATGTCACTGATATGGATGCGAGGGGATCAAAGTCACTTTATAGTTTGAAAAAACTTAAAAGTTCCATAGCAACAAGCAGGAAAATGATCTATGAAACTGAAGGACTTGGTGTGCTTGACATGAGGTACAAGTAGTGTGATTTTTCATGGAATATTTCGAGCCAATATCTGTAAATTAGGCATGTTGTTACTAAAACAGCAGTTACATAAACGGCTGCAATGTCCAGTGCTAACATTTAAAAACGAACTACACATACTTGTATAATAAGAAAAACATTGTTGTACTTTTCCTTTGATAGGCTGGAGAATCGGTTAATCTATCTGTATTTATTCAAATGCTGGACTATCGGCACATGATTCGTAAAGGCTTAATTGAAAATTATTCTATTACCACTTGACATGGAACTAGACTGCGATAAATAATTGTCGCTGGTAAACATATAAATCAAAACTCAAGTATTAGTCAGTTTCACTTTTGGAGCCCAGCAACACCCCAATTGCTCCTTCGAACAGTTTATGCAGTACAAAATGTCACAACACAAAAAGTCTCCTCTTGAGAATTCATTTAACCTCAACAAATTCTAGCCATAAATATTGATCAAAGCCAGTCCAAAATCACTGTTGTTGTGCATAAATGTCTCAGGTTTGTGTACAGACTTTCCAAGTTTTCTTCCAACTTTTTTCCTCATATTGGGAATGGGATGATTACAGTGCTCCCCAAGCCTCAAGTTATTACCGACCGACAGAGTACAAGGGAAGGTAGTGTTTTCACTCATGTGTGTCACTGTTCACAGATGGGCAGGCACCTGCCTCCCTTCCAAGGTCAGGTTGCTAGGGGATCCCCCTACCCTATCAAAAGGACCAAGCAGGAAGGATCAGTCAGGAAGGAGACCCCACCCATGCCCCACCCCCAGCCCCCTTCCCCACTTGGTTTGGAACAGTCTAGAATGATCAAAGTGATGAATATGGATGGTGGCCTTAATCGGTATACTTCGTAATGTTAATATGTTTATCAGTAAGTTGCAGTAACTCACTTAGTGTCCAATTGAACTCCAGTAATTGCTTTTATGAGTTAAATTATGACCAGGCAAGTGTCTAGAGAGAAAATTAAAGGCTAATGACACCAATCATTTTTAATGTACTCTGTGACGGAACGGCTATGAACGAAGTCAGTGATAATTCTTGAAGCATATTAACTTTGAGCTATCAGTAATTACACATCCAATGTAAGTGCATTGCAATTTTGCCAAATTTTAAATGGATGATAGAACGGGTTACGTTCCTTACAATTCTGAAAGACTGATAAACTGTGGATATTTTAGGTTAATAATATATTCAGGATCAACTTTGGGCACTCACTGATATTATTAAGTTCGCATATGTTTTGAAATTCCGTTTCACTGACTATTCTAGTACACATACATGTTTCTGTTTTAGTTCTATATTCTTGGTTAGCCTCAAATTGGTTAGTTTTGTTTTATCGAATAATCCACAGAATTACTTAATTACAACTTTACTAACTAACCAGCAGTTTGCTACGGTTTGGGAATTGTTCAGTTCAGAACTTCAACCGAGAACAGCAGAAAGACCGAATTAAGCAAAAAATCTGTTTGCAAAAGGGGTCAACCGGGATTAGTTTTCTTCCCTAATTTTCTTGTTTGTACTTAGTTGTACAATTTTAGCTCAGACACCCAAAAGTGTATCTGGATATTGTACGTTCGTGGACATGCAAATTAGACAATCATGCAGTCCGTAAGCTATTCAAAATTAGCGATTTTAAACAAAGCAGTTCCCAAACAATCGAATTCTCCGAAAGCCGAAAACCTCCACTGTCATTGCAAAATTACTTCCTCCAAAAAACCTCCGATATTACGTGATCTATTCCTCATCGTATGTTCAGGGAAAAAGAAAAACAAGAATTGACATCGACTCTCGAACTATTGAAGAAAACACAAAATGAAGTTGAAGAGGAGAAGAAACACAAGCAGGTAAATATTTTTACAATCTTTGTACCGTACTTGACCTGTTGCTTATGAACTGTCATCCTGGCAAAGAAGTCAACGAAAACTCCTTAAATTCTTGTCTTGAATTTACATTTCTCTTGCTTTTTGTGCGACTAGGTGAATTAAATAAATGGGACTTCCAACTGTTACATTTTATTTAGATTCATATATTGAGCGTCTACGTCTCATGATAAATCGTTCTGAATTTTAAAGCGATTATCAATGGAAACCCATGTGAGTAAACTTCTAAATGCTGAAGCTATGGAGAGCCTACTTTAAAACTTAATTAATTTCTGTAAAAGATCTACGGGAATATTTCCAGCTCAACAGGAACTGCCATGGCACTATTCAGCCGAAATTCGTTTCTAAGCGGGCTTGCTTTCAACTTTCATGTTTTAAATCACATGCATTTGTTGTTGCACAAAAATAAACTTTTGGCTACATAGTTACTTCTGGTATCGTTACAGGAACTGGAGGAAAAGCTGGGAAGCCTCCAAGCACAGTTGAACGATGCCAATGCCAAACTTGACAGAGCAAGTGGGGTCACAAAAAGACTACGAGAGGAAAACCGAGAGAAAGGTGAAAAACTGGAAAAAATGCAGGGAAGCCTCATATTTACGGAGGAGAAGTTAAAATCACTTGAAAGTCGAGGTGAGATCGTTCAATACTGTTTTCGCAAGTGATCAGTTTTCATCTTCATGACCGTTTTCCATCATCATTTTCCATTATCATGATCATATCGCATCATCATGATCATTTTCCATCATCATGATCATTTTTCGACAATTGTGATTTTCGCTCGTATTGTAAAAACGTTCAGTGGAATTTACCTCATTAGACACAAGAATGTTAAAATACAATTAAATTTCTGCAAATTTGCAGTCAGGCCTGAGTTTCTTCAATGCATTTGTTTGCTGTTCTACTTATTTCATTCTTCAACTGCAGTATTTTATGTACGGGCATGTAGATTTACTTTAAACCTATCCTTAGCTTTAGAAATAGAGAGGATGGAACTGACCATCGAACAACTGAAGAAATCCATTGAAAGTAATGGGTAAGTGAAATTATGAATTCTTTCCTTAAAGGCATCTCTTCAAGGTATCGTTTTAATGCCTGACATTTATTGCATTTATTCTAATTACGTCAATTACATTTGATTAGAAAAGCTGTCTGTGTCTTTGCAACTTTTCGATAATTGAACACAACTGATGCTTTTGCTGCGGCTGTAAACTTTTATAATTATGTCTTATTTATATTTCCCATTTTCCTTGTATTACTTTCAGTTTGACCATCAGAGAGAAAAATGCCGAAATTTCTTTTCTGAAGCGAGAAACAGAAGAGATGGGGAGAAAAACCACGGTGAATAAGTTTCATCTCAAGAAGTTTTCTTCCGATTGTGTCTTAACTTTTGTACATAAACTCAATGTACACATAGATGTACTCAGCACTTTGCAACACCAAATATATTGTTCGCTGGATTTTAGTTACATTCTTTTACACATCAAAATTATGATGCCATAATAGTTTGAAAGGAAATACGTGAAAACTTAGCACTACTTTGTTCTTTTTTGCAACAGCACTTGCAGAAAACAAATGATGACTTCACTCTAAAGGTTAATGACCTCAAATGCCAAGTAAAGGAAGAACTAACAAGAAATAGTGCACTAGAAAAGGTATAAATCGTGTGTAAAATGCACAGAAAATTCATTCAATTTTGCTAATCACAGCCTTTACGTCTTGGTCACACTGAACTGACCGAGATTCTTTCCGAGTCCGATTTTGTTTCTGATAAATTTGCCTTACATAGAAATATTCAGAAGTGTCCACACTAAACTGACCAATTTTTGAATGGGTTACCAAGCCATTTGTTTCCGATATCAGACACGGAAAGAATCTCAGTCAATTTAGTGTGGCCAAGCCGTTATTCTTGAACCAAATATTCTCAACGGTAACACTGGATCTTGCTTCCTTGGAGTTCGGTTATTGCGATATCTTGGCTACTGCGATCACTTGTTTGGGGATCAGTATAGTTTGAGCCTTCTTGGCATTAGCATGACTGCGGCCGCTTAGTAATTTAGGCCACGACAACTAGATTTGGGTATCTAACATCTCAGAAAAAACAGATACATGTAGTTGAGGCCAACAGCAAACATATTAGCGAGACCCAATGTAGAGTTTCTACTTTGCCTCACGACTAAATTCTAAATGCACGTTGAACACATATCTCTGAGTAAAAGTGAAAAAATCTGAAGCAGAAGTCAACTGCAAGCCAACCGCTTTGAGTTTCAAAATCGACTCAAAATATGTCGTTTCAATGCAGAAACTGGAAGAGATGGGTCAACTGATACAAGAACTGAAAGAAAGAAACGAGAAGATCGCAGACCTAGAATCTCAACTGGAGGAAAAGAGCCTTATTTTAAACAATTCACGGAAAACTCTGAAACAGGAAAGAGAAAAACTCAAGGTTCAGTATCAGACAGTTCATTCTTACAATTGAATTTTTTCCTATTGTACAGCTATCCAATAACAAACTATTACAACAATTGTACATAAAATAGACAGCTACACAGTGATGAGTTTTTCTTGTGTGTTTTGTAGCATATACAGACAACAAATTCTGAAAGAGATAAACTGAGGGATGAATTGCACATAGTCAGGTGTGAAAATCTAACACTAAAAAAACTTCTCGTTGGAAAAGACGCCCTTGTGATCAGAAAAACACAAGCTCTAAATATCGCTAAGGTAGTCTTGGAAAACTTTAAAAATTTGATTAGTTAACTTTTTCCTTATTTTTGAATTGTGAATCATGTGAATTCATGCATAAAAATATGATTGATCTGTAAGTACTGTGAATACATTTCTCATCTGCGAAAAATGTTTCCTTTCAAATTAGGATGCTTTGAAAGAAATGCCATTAAATACGGAACAACGTGCAGAGATCATGAAGAAACTCGAAGAACCCACGATTCCTACTTATCCACATGGTGCAAATCACGCTGACCCCGACATGCAGATTATTAGGTACAACTTCATGAAAACAAACTCTTTTTTCATTTTGTCGTTATTTGACGAACATATAAAAAGTATCAATTATCAGTGAAAGGATTACATCATTTTAAATATGAGGCGCCCCCGACTGGGGCTCAAAATGGTTCCGCGCATAACCAAGTCCAAAAAATTTTCAACTTCCAACTTTTGATGCCGAGTCCAAATCTGCTGAAAACCAAATTTCCCTATGTCCGGTTGGGGGGG
>JBCAUG010541738.1:0-14809 GCA_038406175.1 Haplosyllis leylae | reverse complement strand
CCGTGTGGCATTCCCGTGTGGCTCCCGTGTGGAACGAGCCACCAAAGTGAAATTCTTCACTCCTTGATATTTTACATCGTAAATTAATCTTTGCGAAAGGTCAAACATCTACACGAGAAAATCAGTCATGAAATAGATTTTGTGGAAAACACTGAAATCCATCTTTTTACCACGCAAGGTGATTAAAGCATCAAGTGACAATGAAAACCAAATTAGGTTTGTTCATGGTGCCAACATGAAGCAAGGAATTGGGTGATGGGGTAGTGTTGTCTATAGAAGTCATTATGGCGGTATTACAATCGAACATCTCGGGAACACTTTCACCGATTGATTTCTACGGTCGATAAAATTCGAATGCAAGTATCATTTTACTCTTTATGTAATTTTCTGCTAATCCAAATGTAAACGAGATGTCAATGTTAATTTCAAGTAGTGCTTTTGTCCCCAATTAGACTCACATACATTATTGAGTGTGAAAAGGTCATTGCTATTTGGGTTAATAATCCACCATGGTGCACCTGCCCGCAACAATCGAGGTTTTCACAAACACACAGAATTGGCAATAGTGGCAATATTGGCCTCAGAGACTTTACTACGTGAAAACAAAAGAATCAGCGATAAAATATCACCCCAGTGAGTATTGAACCTGGGATCTCAGCTATTCAAGTCTAATGCTCTCCTATCAAGACATGTGCTACTTGGGATATCCTTAAATTGTCTTTTGTTCCTGCACTACTTCAATCTTGGACTTGGATCATTTAGTGAGAACCAGTAGAGCATGGCCATATAAAATGTTTACAGATCTCCCAAGTAACACATGTCTCAATAGCTCAGAGAGGTGAGCATCAGATGCAAATGGCTGAGGTTCGAGGTTTAAAGTTCACTTAGGGTAACATTGTGTTGCTGGATTATTTTGTTTTCACATAGTAAAGTCTGTAATGCCAATGTTGCCAATTTCGGTTAGTTTCTGAAAAACTCAATTGAATAAAGAATTTGTGGACTTAATGCACCTGCTGTAAGGAAGTGCACACTTATGGCAACACTGCAAGATCACCCTTTAGGTAGAATATCCATTTCTGACTGTTTTCAAAACCTTCAGTCAATCTGACTGGGTTTTACAATGGTGGTCTATGAGAAAATATATTTGGAAGCATAAATAAATAACTGATACATTTGTCTTAAAAATAATATTGAACTATTAGATTTTATATTAGGGAGAGCTGAACTACATTGGAATTTTTCCCGAGTACCTAAGGATGGCTCTGATATTTACAGATTTTCAACAGAAGTGGGATTTAATCACATGCTTTGTTGGAAATCACAGGCATTTCCAAGTGAGCTGGAAAAATTCCAACATAGTTCGGCTCTCTCTGATATAATAGTTCAATATTATATTTGAGACAAATGTATTGATTATTTATTTATACTTCCAAATATATTTCCTCATTGACCACCATTGTAAAACCCAGTCAGAGTTGATTGACACTATCGAAAACAGTCAGAAATGTATGCTCTTCCGGCAGTGTGGAGATGCTTCGTATACGGCGGTTGAGATTTTCCTTTATTCCATATTTGTTCCCAGAGTCCAAATGAAAGCAAAATATTTGCAATTTATGGTCAGTAAGTTCCCCTATGTGTGCAGGTTTGATCTGATGATTAGTAAGCTGCAACAATCCGCAGGTCTTATCTTTGAGTCTCACCTTTGAATGTCCCAATTTTGCCGCAAGAACTCTGCAGTAGTAATAATTTCCCATTGCTTTTTGTACACATGTATATCCTTAGCTTCATACTTTTCGCTACAAATTTTCAATGCCGCGCACAATAACCATAGAATTTCTTTGAAAAACTGAGATGCTTATTTGTTACCTTATGTTAAATTAGTGAGTATGATCAGAAATTACAATTAAAATTAGAGTCAGTGAGATAATTTTTAACATGTTACTGTTTTCATTCCCATATTTATACTATTCTAATATTTTATGCCACGTGTTACTGGATTCAGTTGTGATTGTTTTAACCCAAGACCCGATATTCCAATCCATACTAAAAGTAAAGTCCCAATTATAAACATTGCAACGGTCGATTTCTCACAAAACTGGTTATTTTCCATGGAAAAATGAGGAAGGTAGAGCCTTGAATAAATAACAAAAGAAACCTCAAGGTGTTTTAAAAGTGATAGCAGACACAGTATCCAGGTACAGAGACATTTTTTACACACACAAACAGTTCAACAGCTGGGATGTTTCGTCAGATCGCCAGTGAGATCACAGGCAATGTGATCGTCATAGCTTCAGTTGCCTCAGGATAAACAATTTCATCCTTTAAATTGCTTTCGCTTCTCTTGTCAATGGCAGCTTGTCTTAGTTTTCTGGACAAACATTCTGATCGCATATCATATACCAAACCAGATTGAAATAGAAGCAGCTGGCAATTAAAGAGTACCCACTGTGATGTGTAAAAGAGAACAGGACAACAATGGACCATTTATAACAAAAATTCGGTGGCAAAATAAGAGATGATAACCCAAAACGTCGTGAAAAGAGAACAATGGTTAAAAGACCCGACACGGAACTGCATGCATGGTGGTGTGATGCAGTGCAATATGGAACATCACTGCAGGAAACCGATTGTAGGTGTACATGTTAAGCAGGGGTATCAAACAGGGATAAAGCCCGACGGGCTTCTTATTTGCCAGCAAATAACAAAACAAAATGTACCAAATTCTTGAAGTGGAATCTCTCAGTGATTAGTAATTACACATTAAGAACTCAAAATGTTATTTCAGAAGTATATGTTTACTTTCTTTTACATGTAAAGCTGATGTTGTCAATAAGGGTGATTCTCTGAATTGGTCCCATTTCATAAAATATTTACAGACCCAAAGCACTAAGAAGATATAACAGCAATATCAAAGGGAGTTACACGTTTTATTGCAGTCGACCAGATCATGATCAGAACACACAAAATGGACTGAAAGATACTTCAAAGAGGAACATTTCCCTTCAGTGCTCACCGTCTGAATACAGATGATGCATTAACTTGGTTCTTTAAAAGACACGACAGTTTACAGCTCCTTCAGTCCATGTTTTATTACTTTTATGTCTAACAATATTAATATTGAGCTTGAATCATAGTCTAAACTGGCGAGATAATATTCAACTGGTGAAAAAACATTGGCAATTTGGAAATGGAGGATGTCGTAATAAAATTCTACCTCGGGCAGTTTCTTGCAGCCTTTGTGTAAAAGGAGCGTTACAACGCTTGATGAATCCAAAATGTGTATTTCTTGCACGATAAAATATATACACTTTCTTGGCACTTTTGCCAGCAATTTGAACACGAAATCACTCTTAAATGTACAAGTCTTCTACCTTGCCCAAACCACCTCACATAAATGTCAAATCTCCTCACTGATATAATGCATCATGAAGACATGAACGGTTACAGACTCACTTCTCAACAACATAGTGACGTTGACCTTTCCAGAAAATTATGTTTTAATTAATGTGAAACACTGGAAGGACTGTGAAGGCCTATCTTCAGGCCATGAATTCGTTGTATATAACATTAAAAGAAACAATTGTGATAAAATTTAGTCGGAAACACTTTCAGTACTTATTTCCCTTCTTTCAATTTCAGTGACTTCACGAGAACATACAGTGTCATTTTGTCCTTTCAATTTACCCGCACTTGCCAGTTACCTGTTTTATGAGTAGGTATGGATTTACCGCGGTGCTATTCAACTGGGCGGATTTCTTCTCCTGTTTAGTGATGGAAATAGAACATTTGAAAGAATAAAGGAATTAAAAGAACAAGAGGCAGACTATCCTGTAAACCTGCCTAACGTTCACTGGTACATTTTAATTTTCAAAGAAGCCCTCGCAAGATTACAAGGATATCAGGAAGCTGATGCTGAAATATTGAAACCTTGAAACTAAACAGTGCAGGGACTCAATAAAACTGTTTTTGGAATCAATGTATTTTTTTACCTTAGCAGCATGGACCTTTCGATAGGTTTAATGTTACGACAGTGCTAATTCGTTGATCCAATTCTTGCTGTACTTCCTTATGATCAACATTTTAGATTGACATCAACATTTTAATATAATTAAGTAGATGATTATTTGCTTCCATGTTCTCATATAAGCTATTTGATCGGATATGAATTCGATGCTCATTAAGACAAACGAGAATAAGGTTGACCCTAGGCGACCACACCCAGCGAATCATCGCGAGGTCACAAACAGTTGCGCACTCTTGTACACACTTATGTGCAAGTCAGGTCCTAGCTTTTTCCTATTAATAACTGTCATGTTCTTTAATTCGTTGCCGACTGCGTACGTAGTACGGGGAAAGTAATGTCACCGCTGTTGTCTGTTCACGGAGAGGGGGGGGGGGAAGATACCCTGGTCGAGGTCATCCTCTCTGGAGGGGAGGGAGAGGGGCTGTACCGGGGTCCAGGGGAGGGAATGGAAGGGTACCATGGTCCAGATATTCTGTCTGGGGGAGGGAGGAGGGTGGGATGGGTAGAGAGGGGTACCCTGATTCAGGTGACCTTATCCCCCTCTCCTTCTTCTCTCCTTCCCAAATCCAGCTTGGTCTGCTTTAGCATAATAAGGACGGGCGGTGTGGTCGGTATTGCCTAATGGGAGAATGTTTTGTTAGTTTCATACGAAGATGGATGGCACCTGTTGTTTCCAGTCAAGGTTCCAAAGTGTCACTGATATTCCTATATAATTTCCCACCGAAAAACAAAGGGAAACTCGTGGAGAGACATTCAGGTCCAGAAATGTAAGACTGCGAATTTGAAGGACAACTCACATTAATTTTTGTCAAAATAAAAACCGAAATCCCGAATCAATACCGGCCCAGAGACTTGGTTAACAAACCTACAACCAGTCAAAAGTGCCTCTGGTAGCCATCTTTTTCTTGACCAATTTATATAAATTGGGGACGCATGTCCCCTCGTTGTTGCCCTAATCCGTCACTGGGGAGTAAAGTAATAATTACTGCCGTGTGCAGTAAGAGAAACCAGGGTTCTGCCATGCTCCAACTTTACTCCCTAAATTTGCAAAGGTGTGTAACAGGGGATTCAAATAGCCTATTTGCGCGATATTTCGGTATCATAATTCTGTAGAATTATCCTAGTGGCTAATTCAATCAGATTTATTTTAAAGAACAACAATGGCATTATTTCTTTCAACAATTTCTAACTTTTACCACTTCAGCCTCCAAACCTTACTTATCGCTAGTCCCTTACAAGTGTGATTTTCCCTTATTTAGAAACATCAAGTTCTTCCAGTGTACAAGGAGTTAGAAATTTAGCATACCAAAAATGTTTTAATAGCTCTGCAAATATTACCTTAATTGAACTCGTTTTCTAATATTGAACTCTTTTGCGCTTAAAGCTCGATTACTTTTGACTCAGCAAGAATTCCGACATTGATGAGATTGCTTGCATGATAACAAATCTCACCATTGAGTTCAGTGAGTCAATGTAATTTAACCTGTCTTTTCAGGCTACAACACTGCAAACTTGGCTTGTTGAAGATTAAATGGAATAACAAGACAATTCTGAGTTTGCGTGAGGAGAAATTTAAAATTGTGTTATATCCGGATTCCAGAGTCTATTCAGAATTAAATGTACTTAAATAAATCTGTTTGAAGTAAATAAAATTGTATGTGCACAGCACAATAAAAGTACAAGTTCTCTCTATGAAGCACACACATCAACTCATGAAGTTGCAAGTTGTAGCTTGCTTAGCTTCCTCAGCTGCAGCAGCTGCAGCTTTGCTCAGCTTTGGTAAGTACTCCTACCATTTTGGTAAGCACTCCTACCATTTTGGTAAGCACCCATACTATTTTGGTAAGGGCTTCTAGCATCTTTATACAGCAGCAGCAGCAGCTTCCCTTCTGTTGAAGCTGCTGACCTCTGCAGCTTAAACCCTGAACTATCAATACATGTAGGCCAAAATCTGTGAATATAACAAGGGGGATGGTCCAATCCTTCTGACCTTCCTGGGGCCCTATCCTCAGGGGCTCTATGTTGCCTTTGGCAAGGGGGCTTGTCCCATTGCAACATGGGATCAGGAAAGAAGGAGAGGCAAACATTACTCGAGTAGAGTAAAAATCATGACCTAAACTGGAAAAAATATAAGGTGATACTGTCGTCCGATTACATACACTCAAGTACGGTACCGTACATTTTAAGTAGGGTTTTTATCTTCCGTTAAGGTCGCCGAGTTTACTTGTTACAGGAAAAAAAGCTTTTTCGGGAATGCCCACGATACATTTATTTAAAGTTTTACCAAAAAGTACTGGTACATCTGATTATTTTTTGCACAAGATCGAATCATAATTTTTGTTTGAGAATAAACCATTAATTCTTCACAAATTTCAAATACATACAAAAGGAAAGTAAATACCTGGCAGTACTTTTCCAGTCATATTTCTCATTTTGATAAATAAACGTTTGAACACTTAGGTCACCAGCCGAGTACAGACCCACAAAAACTAAAGTGTTGGTGAGAATGGGTCTGGTTTTTAAAAATACCCTGATCTTAGATAGAGACATTTTGGTATGCAGTGTGATGATGTGCTATTCCTACGAAATTTCACATTTGGCGGTTGACGCTGTGCAAAAGTCAACCGAAGTCACATTTCACATGTATCCTTATTTAAAAATTGGCATCCTTGATCTGCACCACAGAATCAAGCTTTGTTCAATTACCGTACAGTCCTAAATACGCTTTGTGATCACTTAATGTCATGGAAATGAATTGTCTGACCTTAGACGAAACATCAACCTTTCAGATTATCCAGTTTGTACTAGATTATGTGTATGTACCGTACTACGTACAATGCAGTAGTTTAGGTCATAAAACTAAATGAGGACAGCAAATATTTAACTGATAGTACCGGTACCTAGTGCCTAAAAAATCTAGTGCAAATGATTAGACACACATTAATATTATGAATTATATATATCTCCTTTTTTCATATATTTTTGCGTAATATGCCAACAAAAAGAAGCGGATCTAAGTGGGGGCAAGGGGACCAAACCCTTCCGCTGCCCAGTTATGGACTACCTTTTTAGCCTTTTTTGCATATATTTTTGCACTATCATATCTAATTCTTTTTTCTAAAAATCTTGGCCTTGTTTTACTTGGCATATTTTTTTTCAAGGTCAATGCATTAATTCAGTCCAAAATACTGGGTTTGATTTCAATCGCCCCCCCTTGTGATGGTTAACCGGATTGCGGTAATGGAGATGGTCACAAAACTTACAGGTGCTGTTTTCACTTTTACAGTTGGTGGCATCTTTACAGTCAGTGACCAAACTTTTTACTGTCAGTGACCAAACTTACAGGCACTGTCCTGTGTGTACCAATGTAAGTTTCATCACCAACTGTAGAAAGTTTGTCACTGACTGTAAAAAGTTTCATCACTGACTGCTGAAGTGATGCCACTGACTGTAAGTTTCGTCAACCTTTACAGTTGAGGTTAATCACAATCTGGTTAACCACCACAAGGGGGGGGGCATACTGGTATTAATTATGAAATCTATTGTGTCTGCATATATTGATATTGGAAATATTATTTGTGGATCTATATTATCAAAGTGAATGATAAATTAAATATAATTTTTAGATATTATGATGTTAAAATTTAGCAGAATATTTGTTCAAATGAAATAGATAGAGCAGCTTAAAATTTAAGGAAGTTTGATAGACCTCTTCAAATGTTGTGACAGGAATTATGAAAGAAATTCCACAAGTTCACGTGAGAAAGTTGTACTCCAGTTTTTTCCGAAAACACTACAGTAGACATGCCCAAATTTACAGCAATGAACCTTCTTAACACTGAAAAATGGTAACCGAAAATGTAAAACATTTTACCTCATTAAATTTGTCAGGACTTGTACTTCCTGTGCGTTAGTGCCTTCTGTTGCTTTGTATCACACAAAGATCATTCGCACGAAACATCAACTTGCCCTGTGACCAAACGGAATAGGTACATTTGTTACTTTTTCATATTTACCCCCTGCGTTCACGCAGGAGGACTTTCTTGTTTTTGATTGACATTTTGAAATTAGTGATTTTTCAAATAGGCTTACTTCTTGTAGGATAATCGAATATTTTTTTCTGCAACTATCCGTACAGAATTTAGGCATTCAAACGTTCACTTGGAGTAACAGTGAGTAGTTAGTCCAGGATCATTGTGGTCCCATTTAAAAAAACCGACAGCCCGTTATTCGGTTTAAAACTGCTCAACTGCAACAAAAAAATGATACATTAGTGAAATACTGTTTCCTAATTATAGACAAAAATTCTTAAGTTCTTTAATTATACCCAGATCTTTTGATACACCTCTTCAAATGTTGTGACAGGAATTATGAAAGAAATTCTACAATTTCACGTGAGAAAGTAGTACTCCAGTTTTTTTTCCGAAAATAAATATCTGCCAGAATCTACCATTTGACATATGTTTTATTTGTTTAACGTTAGTTTTATATCTCCTAGTATTACTATTCAAACAATTAAATAACATTATAATAGTAGTGATAATAATCTTAGTTTGGTATTAAGGTGGCTGCTCACACATAACTTATATTGTTGATAAAACTGGATAAAGTTTCAAAAATAACTCTTTGTAGGGAGCTGAGGTGGTTTTAGTAATAAGTCGTGTGTCAAAATGTCAATACATGAGTAAAAGGAAACGCCCTTAAATGTTAATCATGATTATGTCTAATTAACATCAATTAACACCAGATGGCGTTCCAAATTTCTTACCCAAAAAAGTAAAAGAAATGTGGGAATCCAAAGTTAAACCAGGGAAATATTCACCAAGGCAAATATGACAGAGTGAGAAATAGCATCATAAATCATTTGTGCTCTATGAAATTTTTATGATTGCCTGACATTACATGACCACAGTTCCAATGGGGTGAACAATACTATTGAGGTTTTCGTTCGTAACACAATTCTGGCATTTCTATGCCCCCAGAGGGATTTGAATCACTGACCACCACTGGTTTGGAAGTCAAATGCTTATTCCACTATGCCAACCAGACATGTGTTGATGATCCTTAACTGAATTTTGTTTTACGCACCACTTCAATTTTTTCATTTCTAGATTCAATAGAGCATGACTTTATAAGGGTTTGACAGTCTGAGACTGGCAAGGCATGACAGATTGACAGAGTTGGATAACCATCTGACTTCTTAATAAGATAAATCACGAGGTAAAGGCATTCTCAAAGAGAATGCCCGCACTGAGGGATTTATCTGATGGAAACCATGACCATTTAATTGCTATAGGAAGGAGGCCATTTGAATGCATGAATGGCTTACCCTGGAGTCCATTGTTGTGTGTTGGTCTACATGCTTCATTGATTTTGGCGGGCACTTTTCCTTGAAGACAATAACTATGTACCTTCTTACTCAGTGATAGCATGTGGTTTGATGTGTATTCCGTGTTTCATTTCTTGCTTGGATTTCGAAGTGAACAGACATGGCTGCTGGATCTAGATCTAATGCACTGTGTTCGAATATTTTTTGCGGATTATTATCAGGAATGTCTCCAAACTCCATGGCATGCTCTTTAGGCAATCACGAGGATCTGATAGATATCAATTTTTTGGATGTATAATGGGTCTAACTGGTCTAAATTTGCGTGCAAATAATCAGATTTTTAAGGACATGCCACCCTGGCCTTCTTGTTCAACTTTCCTTTAGTTGTCATGTGATCACATTGGAGCTGTCTGATTGGTTGACAGAAACTTCAGAACGAGGCTGCATGGCAGGTAAAAAAATCATGTTTTTCTCTTTGAACTTAAATTCCTATTTTGATGCCTTTTAAAAGTTATTACATTGTGCTATTTAGAGACAAATATTGAGATAAGTATGTAAGGAATGTTGTGTAAAAAAATCTAATGCCTGCAACTCATAGTTTTGTCAGGAAAAGTGATGAAAGTTCCACACGAAAATCTTCGCAATTTTCCATGACCACGTGCTTTCAGAGATCTACCTCAGCACTTGCCTTTCAGTACAGTGACCTTTGCATCACTGTTCCTATTGTTCTTTACTTCAATAGCAATGCTTGGTCTAATTGCTATTTGAGAACAATAATGTCTCGAGGGCATTCTGAAAAAGATAGCCCTCCGAAGACAATGGGACTTCCCGCTGGGAGTGATTTCCAAACCAATGATATTCAGTGTTGTGAGTTCAATTCCCACAGGAGGCAACATCATTTTTGCTGAAACTTGTTAAAACACCTGGATGTCAGTTTTGTACAGAAATGCTAGAAATGCCAGATTTGTGTTTTGAATGAAAACCTCGTATGAGCTGTCAAACGTGCTACATTAGATCTGCTACCACTAAGGGAATATTTAAAAGTGATGTTACCCAAAGGGCTTTAATTTTCGGGGGGGGGTGTGGGGGGGGGGCTAATAGATCTGATGTTATCTGACAGCTTAGTTTGACAACAATGTTATCATTCTTTTCATTTAGTTCCATTTTTCCAGTGTGTTTTGACAGAAAAAAGTTCAAAATGGTATCCAGTTGAAAAATAAAAGTGACGTTACCTGCTGTCCATTACCAATTAACTTAATGCATTTGTCGCAGGTGAATGATAAAATTAGTACTCAAAGCATCGCCCTGTGTTTTGTAAAGCCACGACAGGCCAGAAGTATGTGTCGCCACCTGAATGATTGTACGGACGTACCACTATGACCTCTTTTTGCACCAAAATGACTGTGTATTTTTGTGGGAGATTTTCATTCATAAAAGTTCGGTTGCCATATGAAACGTTGTTTCACAATTTCGAAATGCACTAAAGCCTATGAGGGATTTCGCACCTCGACCAAGTGAAGCTTGTTAATTGCAATCAAATTCTAGGCCATCTCGCAGATGCGAATTGAAAAGCAAAATTTCGTATGTTGAGCGGAATTTAGTCTTTCTGCAAAATTAATTGGAGTCTGTTCAGTTCATGTAAGGTGGTAATATTGATATTTTATAAGTCTTGTATTTAATGTAGCAAACAGGGGCTACAACAATAGATTACCTTTAAGCCTATACCTGTCAGAACAAGGTAAATATAGTGTGATCGCTTGTGTGTCTGTATGGATGGGGTGTGGTATCTTATTTGTAATCCGTATTATCGACCAAGTGTGAAAGAATAATGTGCATGTTTATTTATTTTCAGCATGGCCTTAAAGATTTTGTATTGGATATTGAGACAGTTAACTTTGGAACCCCTACCTATTTTGAGGCCTAAACTCTAAACACATGTCCACATGTCTGTTTCAACTCGAGATGTCGATTCAGCATTTTGCGGGCTTCAGATGAAATTGATAGTACTCATAGGAAGGTTCTGACTATGTTGCCATTATTTTAAATTTCTTCAATTTCTAATTTCTAAGAACTAAATATGAAAATATAAAATGTGCATTTGGTGAAGACATATTTTTTCTTGTCTGAATTAACGTTAAGATACTAATTATATTTGAGATATCATTGGTGTTGTGGAAGGACTTTCTTACTCACATGGTGGTACACTTGACATGGCTTCAAGGTCAGGAATGTGTCAGCAGTTCTCGATGCGTTCTCAGTGAACCTTTTGTTTTAATACCGCGTGTTCCATTGCGTTCGAGTTTTTCGTAAATTAAAATCTACCAGCATAAAAGCAAATATAATTCTAGCTAATCAGCAAGTGATATTGCCATTTAATATTTTCAGTTATATCTGTGTGCCTCTTTCTGTCTCTCCCCGGGTCCAAATTCTTTCATTTTCATGCAGTTTTCAGGAAACATTTGGTTGGCGCTCCCACCTTTGAGGTTGGCGCCCCCCTCCCCCGTCTGGGAAATCCTGGATCCGCCACTGATTTTATTGGTTAGCATAGCACCAATTTATTCTTTAAGATTTTTATCTCAGCAAGAAGAGTTCCTTGGTTACAATCCCCAAATAGTATTCATTGGAGAAAAACGGTGTCCAATTAATAAGACTCATTAATCCTTTAGCAACGAAATCAAAATGTTACCGAAAGACCGATGAAATTAATTAAGTTTATCAAAACTTCTTGAGTAAGGAAAAGGGGAAGATTTGAGGTAGCGACCTTCATGACTGGTACAGTGTTGGAGACTTCCATTGAAATACACAAACGACTTTCAAAGTTAGACAAACTTGCACAAGAATATGATTATTTGGGCCCTTTGGCCCAAGTCTAAAAACCTGAAATGTGAACATGCTGGGTATCTTTGTGAACTTTTGGCGAAAACTAGCAATGCATAACAATAATTCACAAAACTGTATAAATTGGGGCTTCACAAACACACAAAATGCAGAAACAGCGGATACAAGTTTTGCACCTTCTTTCAAAGTAAATGCAAGTACATCCCATGAAATATTATCCGGTGAAACAAAAACTTAGTCCTCATGGACCGGTACCACCGCCTATAAAGTCACAAATTCTGTTGCAAAACAAAGTTTCGTATATTTGTGGAAACTAGCAAGACCAGTAAAGTCTGCAACCTTGAAATGTAATCCTCGTACACCCACTGACCTCCAATTCTACAATTTCCTAAAATCGTCCGGATTTAAGAAGAAATCAGCAAATACATGGGAACGTAAACTTTGCCATTTTGTGTTTTTGTGAAAACCCCGAATATCTGCGCGGAGTGTTGGAGGCAGAAATTTCTGTCAAAGTGTAACACATCACGGACCATCGCCTTTTCACACGCCTAACCATTTTCATGCCCCCTCCCCCTCCTATATGTCATGAAAACGATCGTTCTGTATTCCTCCAAAAAGTACCTTAAAAATTATCATTGTTTGGCTGTAGTTAGCTTTGAGTATGACGGGGTGCAAAATATGCTACTTTCTTCAGACAGATAAAGAATTAAGTATCAACTTTTTTGGAACAGTACATCAGTTTATGTAATCTTTTTTGCCAGAAAATAAAACTTTGTTGCTAAGCCTGAGGTCGTTCTTGAGACGTTTTCGAGCACACAAGAACATTGGCGTCTGTGCGATGCGAAACTTCACGTACACACAAACCCACCCATCTAATCAGAATCTATCAACATTGAACTTGGTTGAATGTATTTGGCTTTGGTGAGTAAGTTTTTATGATTTTTTGATTAGAATCGAACAGTTTGAAATCAGCTAAGAATCTAATAATTTTTAACGCCTTTAACATCGGAACGATAGACGTAAACTTCAACAAAAATCATATTTCTGATGAAATTATTTTCAATATTAAAACCACAGAATTTCTGAAATAACGTTTTTGCAAAGAGATAAAAGGAAACCTCAAGAAGAGTATTATTCACATTGGCGCATTCTATTTTACACGCAAGAAATATAATGACAAATAGTATAGATTGTTTCTGTAAGTTAATATGTCGTTCAGTTGTCTTATTGACATATTTCTATCAGAACAAAATTTAGCTCAGTTTGCAGACTTCCGCTGTGTAGTTTAATAGAAAGAAGTCAGATTCCTCCTGTAGCTCAGTGGGAAACCCTATTCATTCACAGAGGACATCTCGCTCTTACATCTAAGTTTTTCGTTAGAAGCATTTGACATGTATGTATTACTTTTACTTTTCCAATAATGTTAGTCCTTTCTCCTTGGTTTTAATGTTGGTATTATTTTGTAATTAAGAAGTTTGTATTCGACACTCAAAGACGCACATTTTAGAAAAAAATTCTCAAAATTCTTTTTGGAAAATTGCAATTACATTTCTTGTTATTTATTAAAAGGATTTGTTTTATTGATCGGCTCCCTATTTTTAGCCACTTTTAGAAGTGGCATGCCTTTTTTCTCTGCTCTGCAACTTTGTACGAGAGTAGGCACCTTTGAGAAACTTTTTGTGACACCCCAGGGAAATTTGTTTTTTCTCTCATGCGACGGGTCATCAAATCAAGAAAACGGGCATTTCTGGAAATGTAAGTGAGTGGCTGGGGTAACAAAAATGCATTGTAAAAGCATTTGCAGTAATTGTCCAGGTAGTAAAGTGATTGGCAAAGTTATGCTTGTAAAGAAGTAAACAGTATTACAAGGAGCTAGTATGGTTGATTACGAAACCAGAAACATTGAATATCATCATTTAATAACAATGAAAAAGTGTGTCTGGGTCTCTGTGTGTCTGTTACACTTTCTGCTGATTGGTTGTTGAATGTGATGTCATCCCCAACCGAAGTGCGGTGGGAACGAGGCTAGTATAAGTGATTTGGAAACAAATTTAATATTAAGTTAGTAACTTAAATTTCTACGGCACTTAAACATATTTACATGTATCCAGACTGTTCACAATGAGTACTTTGCAAGAAAAAAAATCAACATCTAAATTAATGTTTAATACATGTAGTATTTGCAAATCTTTACAGATAGATACTGCAAATTAAAATTCTCTTAACAGGCGGGAATCAAGGGATTTGGGCGGGACAGCTTTGAAAGTTGCGTCAATATAAAAATTTTGTCTTGGATATATGTCTTTATCTAATCTTACACTCCTATCCAGGAAGGCCATTTTAAGCTTCAGCAGTTCTGTGGCAGATTTTAGTGTACAATAGAAAAATGTGATCGATGAGTAATTCTTTTATAAATTCTTTTTATATAGTACGTCACCCCATATTGCAACAAATTTTCGGTTGAAATTCAATATGTTATTTTTTTAAATGTTAATATTGAATTATCTAAATGATTCTATTTTTTTATTGTGTGCCTTAGTAATAACTAGTAATATATCAATTATTGACTTTTGTTCATGAATAGTTTTCGTTTTATAATTTTTTAAAAAATATGTTGG
>JBCAUG010541627.1:4721-14809 GCA_038406175.1 Haplosyllis leylae | reverse complement strand
CTGTTGGGCAGGAGATTTCTGAAGTGAGCTTTGTTTGTTTCATGCACCACTTCACATATTGGACTTTGTTCATTTCTGGAATCAATAGAGCATGACTTATAAAGGCCTTAATGATTCACACAGATAACCAAAAAGTGACTTAGCTCAATTGGAAGAGCATTAGAGTGATGATCCAGAGGTTGTGGGTTCAAACCCCACTGGAACGATTTTTGATGAAATTTATTTTGTTCTGTGTAACTTTAGATCTGTTAGATAATCTGACAGAAATGTGTATCGTGTAAAACTAGAGTGCGAAACAGAAAAAAGTTACCCATTGCTATTTTCACTTTTCTTTGTATTGTTGGTCGTACTTTCTAAAATTTAGTGTTGTAAGTCGAGTTGTAACACACACTCATGTCTAGAGAATTTCTCACAGACTTAATGTCCTTTGGTTACCAGATAGAATTGTTACTCTCCTATTCATTCATTACACTATCAAGAGAAATAAGGACGAAAATTTGACATCTGCAAACCCGATCCTTTTTCGGTAATTTGGCATCTTTGTATCCTTCACCTTATCACATTTCTGATCAGACCCGTATTCTTGCTTGTATATAATAATAAAGCCGATAATTTGCGTGGATCTGTATTTTAGCAATCTGCTCTATTACAAACATATTCTACTACAATACGTGTTGCTATAAAATGCGAAATAAATGTGAGGTAAACATTGCATTTGTTCTTACTTCTTTATTTTCTTCAGTTAGATTTTTTATTTTCTCAGTCAATAGATTTTACTCAATTGTAAACTACATTAAAATCATCTATCAAACGCAAAAATGTCTTTGAACATAGGCTGCAAGTTATGTGATATAATTACGTCTGTCCTTACTTATTTCGCAATAACTTTATGAAAATATTTTCATGTCCGCCTTTCGCTGATTGGATCAAAGGATATGATATGGATAAACTCTTTCGAATAAGGACTTCTCCTGCCATTATCACATGAAGCACAGTTGAACTGAACACATTTCTTCGCACCAAATTCCTTTGAATTAACCAACTATTGAAATCAACCCATAGACGCAATGCTATTTTTGGAAAAGGACTGTTTCCGTTATGCCATCTTCAGCGTTGCAGGGGAATTGACATCCAGAAAAAGTTGGATGCAGATTATTTTAATTGCAATTTGCAAAATTGGTTAGAATCATTTCTCCATATGAAAATAATAAGAAATATCACAGGAAAATGTCAAAGGAATTGGAACAATGTTGCGTACAGATGATTTTTGTAACAAATTATCAGAATATTTCATGCATCTGAAAATACTTGGACGAACCTTGTACATAAGTATCTGTAGAAAAGGAAATGTATTGGGGGACTCAGTCTTACTCATTGAAGTTGGCTACCTCTCTGCTAACATTGTGCTGCATGTCTTTTATTTGTTGGGGGCTGAATTACAGTCTCATGAGTAAAGATTACTAGCTTTTGTGGTAGTTTGCCTCACCAAGTAGATGTGCAGTGGTGCTCCACCAAATTTGGCTATGTGTGGTCTGAGAAGAAGGAATTTTAATTTTCCTTGACTCATTTACTCATTGGACTACCTCCACCCTGGAAATGGAAACCTCTCTTTGAGGTGCAGTTTACCTCATGTCTCCATCTTATTTAGGGGGGCAAATGGTATTCCATTGCATTTGGCACCCCCTGTCAAAAGCAGTGCTATTGTGCCCTAGCCCAGTCAGGGACTAAAGAACATCAGTTTTGATCTGTTTTTTACTGTGCACAAAATGCCCACAAAAGGTAGCCTTTGATGCAAATCCTTCGTATATCCCTCCTAAAGTTCAGAAGAAAACACAATCCAACCCCCAAAGTCACTCCGACTATTTACGTTCAACATGTTTTCTGTCTTGTTTTTTGTTCTACTTCACAGAATTAATGATTTTGGTTGTGATTTTCAATATGCCTGTAGTAAACCAGGAGATACATAGCTGCCAAATTGAAACACTATAATGTTTTGGGTCAAGACGTTAATTATTTAAAATGTTGCACTAGGTAGTAGGCTGTTGGCTGTTGTGAGCAAGTGAACAGCTGCAGTTCCTTGGTGGTTTAATTTCCCTTGATCAACATAATCTACTTGGCAAATGAAACAAACGCAAATTTTTTGATTACTAACTTTGCTGGCCAAAGTAATTGTTATTTGTAAAGGTAATCTTGTCGAATTGGAAAATGTCACTTGATAATAAAGATAAGATCTCCTATTTCCTAAAGAAAGATTGCAGGATTTTTGGTGTCAAATTTACACGTTGATCAAGAGCTTTTCACACATTGGCAATTTCGACAGTCTTGGTGGCAATAAAAAAATCCAGAACAAAAAGTTACTCCGTTGGAGTACATCTGGATTTCTCTGGGCTTTAGTCCAACACTCTACAACTAAGCTACAAGGACATTGCTTGTGAAAATGAGAGTTTTAAGATCCTTTTGTCTTACTCTATTGACCTGTGCATCCAGAGGTGAGTTCTAAGATCCATTTAATCAACATATGTCAGGTGAATGTTGGCTGAAAACAAGAGAAACCCAGATCTAAACCGATTGGAGTTAACCTTTGGTACTGAAAATTGTCACAATCACTTAAGAAACTCCATAACGCCTTTATTGCGTTGCTTAATTAAGTTCAGTAGAGTAGAGTGTGCGCATCAGTGACGATGTCCTGTACCACATACTTTGATCGATTTTGAAACAGAAGGCCAACCAACTCAAAAACTTACACAAGTATCGAAATGTGTATCTTTTCAAACTTCACCGAATAATTTCTATGATTGCTGTTCTTCAGTTTGCGCTAAAAAGTATTTCATGCAATTATCAGAGTACTGCAATCCAGAATTCCCTGATTTTTAAAATACTTTTCTAAATGGCACTTCGTCTATTTATAGTTCTTGCCAAGTTTATGTGTCTTGTTTTCATTGCAGAAAATTAATTTTTTTTATAATTTCTGTTCTCATTTTGATTCAAACATTTGTGCAAAGAAGTATGCGCCTGGAGAAAAAATGTTAACATTTTCCACATAATTTACAGATGCTTATTCCCAATCAAATACTGACTTGTTAGCTACACGGCCATATCAGTTTTAATCCTGTAGACGTTAATAACTTTGTGACATGAGGTAGCAGTGTCAACACAGAAAAGACGCAATTTGTATTGAAGTGAGCATAAGGATCACACAGGACCACCTTTATCAGATTGTCACAACAGAGTAGATTGCTTTTAGCTGGTGTAATGCTATTTGTAACTCATTTGGGATGGTTGCTATGTAAAGTTGAACCCAAAGCTATTTTCTATTTCCACTTAACCAGCTCACCATTTCTATCGGGTTTTCAGGCTGGAATGATCAATTGCACATTTACTTCATCTAATTTCGACGTGCTCAAAATAAATCGTTGCCAGCAAAGTTGAGAACACTATTCACTACAATTTGGTATTCCTTTTGTAATAATCCTTCTATGTGACTTGTCAGATAATATTTTGACAAATAACTTTTCACTATTAAAGGAACTTCTTGTGTAATTAGTTCAATAAGCTAAATTTAGCAAGAATCAGTCGCACATGACCAGAAGACTTTAAAAGTCTTTAAAGGTGTTATCAATGCAAAGAAATAAACACTGCAGCAAGGAAAGAACAGTGAATTCATGATCAAAATGTCATTTGTTCCGAAGTTCTTGAGTCAGACAAATTTAGCAATCTTAAAATAGGGAATGTGTACAATGTAATACAGGTAGTGACCTCTAACTGTATGTGATGATTCGAGTTTTACCGAATTGAATTCTATAGAAATTGTAGAAAACAATTTTCACTAATTTTAAAAATGAAAGTAACCAACAATAGTACTCTACAGAATTCTGTAGAATACTACTTTTAGTAATTTTGAAAATGAAAATGATGAAAAATTGTATTTGACAAATTCTACAGATTCTAAAGAATTCAATTTGAGCCGGTCGTGGTGGCCGAGCGGATAGCACACCTGCTTACTGTGCAGGAGGTCTTCCGATTAAATCCCAGCATCCTACCTCTGCTACATATGTGGCATGTAGGGAATTTGACTGGTCACCATCCCAGCCATCAAGAGGTTGGTGGGTGTCATACCAGAGGTGAATCTGGGGAATCCATCATATGCAGGTGAGGAAGCACACAAGCCAGAGATCCACCCTGGCTTTGAAACCCAGGGCAGACATCACCAGAAGTCCAAAACAGGGGTATCAGTGGCCCCATAAAAAGGACATGTGTCCTCCAAAAAAAAAAATAGAATTCAATTCAGAAAAATGCAGTTATCTAATTGATTCTACATTAACCATTCCTAAACGTATTTCTCATTCCTATTGGCAATTAAACTTTATAACCTTGCAAATGCAATGTCATCATACATATCGATCCAGTTTCGGGATTTTCCATTTTGGATTTCAAAATTTCAAGTAGTTTTGCTAATTAGACAACAATCTACATTTTCAAAAATCACAATGTCTATGGGATTTGATTTCCCAACCGCTTGTAATAGACTATGGAGATAGTGACATGACAACGACAGACCTTTATTTGAGTCCGACCGTAATCGAAACTCTCCTTTAAGACCACGCTAGCTCAATTAGGTCAATAGGTCCAATCAGATTAATTATTTTAATTAACTCAATTGGCTTTATTAGCGCAATTGCACATATTCTTATTGAATTGCAACAATTAACTTTACTACTAACAATATGATACTATGCAGTTACCGAAATAACTACCAGTGGAAAAAAACCTACAAGAAGTCTTTGAAAATATAACTTCGTCCCGCTACATGTGTGTAACGAGTATGTCATTGGCCTTTTTATTTTAGTCTAATTGGCCGATTGGTCCAATTTGTTGAACCGAATTCAGAGAAACCTCTTTTGTCCAGCTTTATCTTGGTTTTGAGAACATTTTAATAGCAATCTCACTTTGACACTTACTAAGATGATTTGATTAGGGTAGTTTGCTTTATTTAAAACTTCACTGGATACATTTTATCAAGATAAAATTTCTATCAAATCATGGTCATTTGGCAGATTTTAAAGATCATGTGGGAGCTCTAAATTTGTAATCTCCATGAACACATGATATTCTCATCTTACCGCTTAATACAATTGGAGCATCTAGAGTAGACTGCAGATGATTTTCGGTTACATGCACACATGTGGATCTACTCAGAATAAGGTGTGAAATTTAAATGTTTTACAACTGCTATAAAAATAACTTACAGCATATGTGAAAAATAGGTTAATGAAAACTTCACATTTTTTTTTTGCAAAAGTTTTTACTACACACGTGCAAATTTAAATGAAATTCATATTTCATGGTAAGTGTAATTTTAAGCTCATCAAGATTATGCTGAAATGAGGCAATACAATGATGTCATCTGTCGAAAGAAATTGTCTGGAAACAGTAGATGCACAGATATTGTTAAGTGACACAAATTGTCAGCTTTGTGGAAAATCCACATTTTCTTTATTGTTTTTTTTTTGGTTCTGTAGTAATCATAAAGATAAAGACTTCAATTTCCATATCCAAATACTAAACTAAAACTAAAAGATAAATACTTCCATTTTCGTATCAAAATACTAAACTAACCCCTGTAATCAGACTAATCATCCCCTACAAGCCTACAGCTTTGTGTTCCACTAGAAAAACAGTTGTTCACATCGTACGCTATTATCATGTCTCAAAAGGAATGACAGCTTTCGTGGACCAATGCCACAACACTGCTGCTTAGGGCTCGTTCACACTGCAATTTTTTGTGATTGCGACTGCGATTTGTTTTTGCTTATAATCGGCGCAGTCGCGCAGGTTGAACACTTCAATTGAGTCCTGTACAAGAATTGCAGTCGCAATCAGAAACAAATGTATATTAGGAATGAGATGTGGATATTTGGATTTGATATTTCTGTACCTTGTCCCAAATACACATGATGGAAGTTCATTTAATTGAAAAATGTTTGTGAAGGTTTATGAGATGAGGGTTTTATAATAGTCTTCTGTGTATTTATCTAAAAAGTAATGCTAACGATTTATATTTTTATTAAAGACATTTGAGTGCATATTATGAAAAAATTAGAATTCCAGTGTTATTTATATGTGAATTGTGAGCAAGGCACTAGTTGGGATTCAAGGTGGTCTCGCACATTGTCCAAAATCAAAATCCAAAGTCAAAGTTCTCCACAGAAATTCCAAGTCTGCAAGGAGGATGATGGAGGTTCTCTGACTCTCAAACCCCAAATCAAAGTTGCCCATGAAAATTTACAGATTGCCCCACCTCACTCACAACTGACATGGAACTTTGGCTTTGGCTTTGGCTTTGGATTTGAGAGTTGCAGAACCCCCCACCCCCCTTCCCAAAGTCAAACATTTTCAGAAAGCGGATAATCATAGTTTTTCTAGCAATCACAATATGATATACCATCTTAACAAGATAGTCAGTGCATAAAAGGAGATGGCTCCATAACGTGGCTGTAAGCTTTAAAGAGGCACTTTCGTGATAGGATGTTTAAGTTTTGACGGATGCTTCCGACATTCACAGCTTTTCTGGAGGCACTGTGCAATAGCCACGTGTGCAGTTTGAAAGCTGAATACTAAAGCCATCTCCAATTATGCTGTAAAAAGTCAAATATCACTTTGACCTTCCCCAGTATTATTTTTTGTTATTGCTGGTTCATTTAGAGTCAGCTATTGCATCCATTCTTAGGGTGTGGATAGTTTCTTAAGAGTGTGGTGGGAAAAAATCAGAATTTATGTAAATTAGCTTGCTAGATCACAATAATCTGATTGGCTGTGGTGGGAAGCCTTGACCAAACAGAATAGAGGGGTGCAGAGGGTAGTGTGGGGTGCAGACATGCATATACAGAAGGGTATACAGAGGGAGTGTGGAGGAGCATGTAGAGAGCATGTGGAGGGATTTGTTACCATTGGTTACCTCCAGTAATTATATATTAAGTAAGTGACAATGGTGGAATTTGAAGTTTGGGGCAGATTTTGAAGTCTTATGCCCATTTCGGTTGGATGAAAGTCTCAAAACTTCAAAAGTCCATCATTGTTTGATCTTGGTTGCCATTGGCTGCACCTAGCAAACGTATGTCAAGTGAATGATAAATGGGTAATTTTAAATTGAAGGCAATTTTTGAGGTATTGTACCCATTTCAGAACTTGGTTGGATCAAACTTTAAAGGTTCATCATTGTTTGTCCCTTGGGGAAAGTTGGTACTGTCTGAACTACCTTCCAGGAGTTCTTAGAAAAATTGTGGGCCATACAAGTAATCTATCAAATGGCATTGCGCAAAGTAGATGCATTTGACATAAATAGAACAACAATGACAATCACGAATGAACCCTAAATGAATTCTAAAGAATCAAAGAATCTACAGATTTTGTGGAATAGTTTTGCAAAAAGGAGTATTCGAACCTGTTGTCTCTTGTGTAAGAAACCAGCATGCTACCACAGTGCCAGGAAGGCACAGGTACAACAGGGAGTATCTTTAAATTGATCCTATTCATGCTCAGTGATTTATCAGATTTCCTGAATTCACTGTATTTCTGTTCCATTTAGGTAAAACTCAATAAATTGTTATGACTTATTAAAGTCTAAAGGTTTTAAGGTTAACTATAGTCTAAAGATTTACAATGTACATAACAGCCTAGATACTCTCTTTTTTATTTTAGATGACTTAACAAGCAGGCTTCCCAACGGAAAAATTGGCCTGGGCATTACCAGCATTGTTCCTGAGTGAATTTTGAATGCAGGAATCGTGGGTGTTACGATTTCACTTTTAAGCTGTGTAAAAAGGTTCGATTTTAAATTCTATTTGCAACTGTACATGCCCAGCGGAACAATTCAACCAATAGTAAATATTTTAAATATTTAAAAACTTATCTGTTTGGTCTAAAGCCAAATCCGTCTGGTCCAGAAAGGATTTGACCTTGTAATGTTCCGTTTTTGCAAGTAATACTCTATTTGTTTTCAAGTAGATCCTTCCTTTGCTTTCTAACCAACTGTAGACTACTGGTAAGCTGAGACCAGACCACCACTACTCTGATGTCCTTTCCCACCCCACAGGAAGTTCAGTAAATTCTGGCATTTGCGAGGAGATCAGTAAATTCTGTCTCAATGTAAGTCAATGGGAGGGCTGGTTTTCATGCTCATTTGTGGTGGAATGTCCACAAATATCAAAGTCCTCCAAAATTTATCTTTTATTTGACCAACATAGCTTGGATGGTCAATTAGTTGGCTTTAATTTCATAGGAATATTGAAAGATAATATTGGCAACAATCATAGATATCTTTGAATTTTTAGAATCATGTGTTTTTTTAGATCAGTAAATTTTGACCAATGACAACAAACCAGTTTGATCCAGTTTCAACCAGTTTGCACAGTCAGAAAATTCTGCCTAAAAATCTATAACTGTCCTCACCATTGTAATTCCCATTGGGACTGAATAAATTCGGGCTAGGCAATTACTGTGAATCAGTAAATTCTGTTTTACTCTCACACACAACAAAGAGACATATGATTTTTGACCAAAATGGGTTTATTTCAACTTCAGAAATTGGAAAAACATAACGAATACATTATGTGATATACAGAGTCATACAATGATGACTCAGGTCGACTTCAGACATTGATTTACAAATGTCATTGACAAGATTAACTTGCCCCGAGAACACCAATTTGTGCCCATACAACTGCCACTAGCTGAGATGCAAAATTAATAGTGACGTAGTTTATAAAAAATTTTTTTTTTTTTAAATTAATTTTAGCTGTAATACCGTTGGTAAATGTGATTTTGCAACTCAGTGTCCCAAGAAAATTGGTGTACATGTACAAATTCAGTGGGTTAAAGATAGCATACAATGTGTAAGGAAAAGGAATAAATAGTAATAATCGCTGTAAATATGATGAACAGTTGTACCATAAACTTTTAAATAGAATTTAAAATATATAGTTGAACGATAACTAGACGTCATATGTAGAATAGTCTTAATTATGGTATCCCGTGCTGTCATCAGAGGAGATGGTGCTGTTATCCATTTCTTTGTAATCTTCCGAGTTCCACCTTTTCTTTGGTGTTGGGAGTTTTTTCCCTTTTGTGGACTCATTGGTCCATCTGTATCAATTTCTTCGTTGTGCAGCTTTTCCGTCCTGATCTTCCAGTCGAAGGAATTTCTTGATCAATATAGTATCAGCAAATTTGATTGTTCTGTCTACTGTGGTCCAATAGGTATTCATACCAGTATGTGTGTATCTTCGACTTTCTTTGATGTAGAGGCGAGTGTTGTTCTGATCCCAGACCTGTTTCAGGCCTAGTGCTAGTGTGTTAGTGTGGTACTTGGCTGTGTCAAACCGACTTTTGTTGAATTTCTCGCTCATGTAGATATTGCTGAAATTACAGTGTTGAGGTGCCTCGATCCACAGGATTTGCGGGAAAAGACGCCCCTATTGGCTTTTAGCTGGCAGGTATTCTTTCTGTGTTGCGATGTACTTGTTATGTTGGTTCATGATGTTATCTAGTATCTTATTGAAAGTTTCCGACACATTGGTTCTGATTCTTCCCACATAGTGGATGAGGTCATCATCTGGGACAATAATAATATATTTTGGAAGGATTGTTCTGTCGTGTAGGGCTTGAACCATAATATTTCTCAGACGGCTAATCATATTCTGGTTGTGATGCATGTATTTGTTGGTGAAGTAACCTCTGGTACCGTAATGCATCTTGATGTAGCCATGGTAAGTTTCCAGATCTCTGTCATGGAAATGGTCACTAAATGATCTGTATGCAAAGTTGTCTCCGAAGAACCATATGTCTTCGCAGGCTCTTATTCGACCTGCAAGTAGAACGATGTTTATATTGATTACTTGACGGTTTATTTTCTCAATGCCTAAGATATTTGTAGATAGTGCTTGATAAACATCGTCCCACCCGACAAATCTGCTCAATTGAATAATGAAATTTGTTGTACATGTCACTTGACTGGCCGATCCTGAAGGAATGTGTGTCGTAAAGAAGTGGGTCTAAATTCAATTGTTTCAACTGAAAACGCAACACATTTC
>JBCAUG010541626.1:0-29470 GCA_038406175.1 Haplosyllis leylae | reverse complement strand
AAGGTGTCTTGAGTCCAAATTTGACAAATGAATTCCAATGGGAAGTGTCCCAAATTGCCGAAAAGAAGTTGCCAATCACTATCCTATAAGGTGGTTTAAGTGTAAACTTAAACCACCTAAAAATGTCCATGGAAAGTATTTTTGACCAATTTTGATGACCTTCTTATGTGATGTCGAAATTGATGTCAATATATGTATGAACCTCATGGTGTATCTTTTTGTGAAGCTCCTCCACAGTCAAAATGTTTGACTTTTTGACATTTGACATCTTTGACTAAGTACATAAATTTGGTTGGAAGGTCCATGGTTGGTGGAAGGGGTCATGGAGTAGTGGGGGACAAGGGGTACATATGACATGTACCCACTGCATGTATCTTGCTTAATACTGCATAGATCTAGATGGAGCACCTGACTGGTGGGGCACATTAGTCAAAATATGTTCTACATACATTTTGAGGTTTTTGATCACCTTCATATATGACATGAACATTGACATAAATAAGTGTGAACCGCATTATGTCAACTTATTATTTTTGTGAACCTCCTCCATAGGCCAGCTGTTTGATTTTTTGACATTTGACAACTTTTTGGTAGTGTGACATCTTTTTGACATTGTTGGGTCATAAGGTGGTGGGGGTAAGGAGTACATGTGATATGTATTCAATGCATGTATGGTCCTTAGCACTGCAAAGATCTAGATGGGCCATGGGTGATGGGGCACATGGACAATGGGCATGGGATGGTTGGACCAAGGGATATATGTGACATGTATACACTGCATGGGTAATGGGACACAAATGTAATGGGGGCATGGGAAATGGGCACATTGGTATAACTTATTTAATGCTGCATGGATCCTTCCAAAAATTTTATCAGAGATATATAGATCTTGATCTATTCTACTTGGTGAATTAATGATACATCCATGATGGTTGGAAATAAAGGAATACTTTTAGATAACAATAGGGTCATCTGCTCATCTCCTTGCTCACATGGCAATTTTTGTCAATATGTTTTGTGCATGTGAACAAGCTCATCTGTTTGCAAAACCTTCCACATACATGCTCAGAAGAGTGTCTGCTACCAGCAGACATGCTTTTGCACATGTACATGGGAGTCAACAAGAAGCTGCCTATTAAATATTCTTAAATCTGCAGCCATATTGCTCTTGGTGCCAATTCAAAACTTTAAACTAGTGCCATTCCTGTGTTAATTGATATTTTAAGCTACTTTTTTCTACAAATACACAATGATAGTCTCAAGCCCTAGTGGACAACTCAACCCCCAAGTCCCTCTGGAAGTATCAAAACTGTGAATTAGATCTAAGTCACATATCAACATGTTTATCAACATGTGGAATTCATGTAAAATTCAAAATATCACTTAAAATATCCAGCAGACCTGCTAATTAACATAAATCAGCAATAATAATAGAAACTCTCCAGATATTTATTGGAGAGGATCAATGTAGTATCAGCCAAGATACATACAGTTGTACATGTAATATGTATATACCCATATGCCCAATCTAGATCTACTTGGTAGTGACCAAAATCTGTTCAAAATAGCTACAGTGACAAATTCCTGTGACACCAACTAAAATTGTTTCATACTACAAGCCACAAATTCTGAGAAAATTGATCTAGTAGCCCTCAGTAAACAATTTCTCATTTTGTCATTACATACCCTTAGATCATGTTCAGATTAATCCCTCATATCATTTTTGACCTACCAACCCATGCACATGACTGAAATTGGTCAATCAAACAACATTTATGATTTCTCTATTTATGAAAAACTGTCAATTGTAAAAAATCTTGAAAGATGCTTTTTGTAGCCCAAAAGGTTATCTATAAATCACCAGTTGACATTTCACCACTATCATCTACCCTTTATCACATAAATTTACAGACAATTTATCTGCCAGTCCAAAAATGGTAAATTACTCAAATGACCATAACTCAGACACTGGACCCAAAAAATTGCTCTGCAAATTCACATGTTATTACCATTAATGCCAATTTATGGCTTAAAATTTCAAATTTCGGGGTAAAAAAATTTCTGAATTTTTTTGACATCTCAAAAAATAGCCATGTGATGAGCTGAGGTGGTTTAAGTAATAAGTCATGTGTTCAAAAAGTCTAACATTGAGGGTGACTTTTTGAGCGGGTACTCCCTAGAACTCCAGGATCCTTGGAAAACTTGGGGAATGGTTACTGGTAGCACTCATGAGTGTATTTCGGCACAAACAACTAGAAAGCCAATGTTCTCCTTTGCTCAAGAATTTACAAAAAATCATTTATTGCAACATATACAACAGAATCTATTACGAAGTCACTGCACAACAATATCCAATTAACTGACAATCATTTAAAATGTTTAAGGCCTTTTACAGCTTCTTTTCCACTTGAATGGCATTCTTGACTCACCCACCAGACTGGACGTCATCACGGGTTCTCACTAACACTCCTCCTTTTGGCTCTGGCTTCACCTGCAACTACACAAACAGATCCAGCGAGCTAGGTGAGAACTCACTCCATTCTAATTACGAAACATCAGTTTTTCAGGCCTCCTCAACATCTAGACTGGGGAGGAAGTCAACAAAAATAACTTGACATAATGATGTCAATTTTTACATCACATCTGATATATGGAAGAATTGTCACTCCTTGTAGCAGATATTCAAGTGAAGAATAGGCTGTTATCTTATTCATATTTGACGCAAAATAACAGTATCTCGCGGGTGTTTTAGGGTAAAGGTATCATCTACTACCACCCTGTACAGTGATAGAAATGCCTTTTAAATGAACTATTTGATGAGAAACGTAATGAATAGATGAATTGCTGTTTCAACATCAGCATACAGTTTATGAGCCAGCGATGCGTAGAAGCCTTTCTGTACAGACATAACTTTTGAGTTTGTACACAATAGTAATGGGGCAGGGGGTTCGTTCGATGAATAGTGGCCTGTAGGAATACTGATGGTCCCAAGGCATGTAATATCAATAGCACCGGGACAGTACCTTTTTATGTTCTGGTATGCATAGAAGCTCTTATCAATAGCCAGAAATGCACTATGCAACTATTTGTATGGTTCCTTGCCTTTGCAATTCAATTACAAATACCACTCCAAAAATGTCGCTGATGATCATTAAATGTTTCTGTACATCCTATAAAGCAGACTGTAACGGATTTAATATGCATTTGAAAACAGCAGCCTATTCATTCAGCTGTAAATTACAACAATGATCACTGGTGAATTTGGGCGGTTGTCTGATCAGTGTCCAGCCGCTATGGACACAATTGTTTAAAATTTCATAGTTTTCGGAAACTTTGGCAAAAATAGATTTGGCGCCCCATGGAGACCCTGGATCCGCCACTGAAATACTTCTAAAATATTTTAAATGAAGTGTCAATCTATTACAAATATCAATATGAACTACTCCTAGGGTTCGTCACTGGCAATTTTAGATTATGAAATGATGCAAACAAGATCCCTTACCTCTCCGATATATCTATTAATTTCATATCACACTTCCTCTCGACGGATTTATCTCCTTTTGACACTAAAATCCGCCTAATATCCACCCTAATATTATTATTGTTCTGTCACACTGATTTCTTGGGAGTTTAACTTCATTCCACACAGCAACAAGGAACATGACTTCACCGAACAGGGTTCACTCGCTAAGTAAGCACAACTTTGGTTAGGAAATTTTTGTGTGCCAACCCTGGTCATGGAGATAGCAAGTGCACAAAGAATGCGCACAGAATGGGCCTTGAAGGAGAAAAAGAGAAGAATAGAAAAGAATAGGAAACCTTAGCATTTATCTTGCACGCCATTATAATGCCCATAGCATCTTTATTGCTCAGTCTATTCTTCGTGTATTCTTTGCCAGTTTTTGCCGAGCATTCAGCATTTGTTATTATGTGTATTATGAACACGGGGGCTGGGCGCCGGCAATAGAAGGGGGTACACAATACTTTTCTAAAGGCTCTGACTCAGCTGAGAAGCTACACAGTGATTCTCCATTCACCAAACACAGTCTGCATGTGACATTATCATGAAAACTCGTAGATTTATTATCTCCTCTTTTGCAAATATCTTTCTTACCTTCCTTCAGGGAAAACCCCGATGTTTTATCCGAGTAAATGTTTCTGTAACGCCATTACCAGTGAATCATACATAACTCACAGAAAAATTACCAAACCACGCTCTCTTGTCAAAAAAACCCTCAGATGTATTTTAAAAATCCTTTTTTCACCACTTTGAAGGGTATATTGATTCTAGAAGTAATATCCAAGGATCTCCCCAAGGCATTTTGATCACACTATTAAATTCACTTCTTGTAAAAGGCCACTAAAAGTTCTCCAAACAGTGTTTAGACACAATTGAACACATTAGCAAGACAGACCGCGACAGCCAACATTGAGGGGGTTACTGACAACTGTGGAAGAGTCATTGATGGAGCAAAATAGAACCGATGTCTGAAAGCGAACTTCTCTTGAACTGAAAGCAAGGTACGTTTGTTTGAGTCTCATTTGAATTGTAGTGTTTATTTCAAAATACAGAATTTGTGATGTGGTAAATTGGAAAATCCACCACAAATAATTACTTTCAAAAACGATTACAGAATTTAGAAATTTTCGAGCTGATCGATTTCACTTGTAAAATTCTGCTAGGAGCCAAAAATATTTCCTTTGTGCAACTAGGTGTATATGCCGCCCATTCGCTCTGTTAAAACTTCATGTGAAACCTTGCTTCATTGTAAAACAAATTATCATAATGCTTCAATCGTTCCTGTGTCGTCCTGTGTGGACAAAAATCTTAAGAGATTTATTCATTTCTCTTGTCTCATGGTTGACAAGATACGGAATGTTAAATCAAGAATAAAAATGTTAGTGTTAGGCGGCCATTCTATCAATGCTCCATTGACCTTTATTTGTCATTCGAGTATTGTTAATTCAAAACTTTATTTCAGTTTTACTTTTCAGATGTTTCTTTTTGGAAGTCTCATTCAAAGGATTCTCTTTTGCGGACTAACCTCTCAGAATAGATAATAAGCCCATCTAACTTTTTGCTTTACACCTGAATGCCTAACCTAACTTCGCAAAGTTTCCTCCTTTGGTCTTTGTTTTGCAAGAAGTTGCAAAAATTCGTGGTGGAAAAGTTTTTCCTATTTTCCTACGTGGTTGAACTGAGTCACTGTAGCTGCAAACAATTCATTCAGATTCTCTATATTCCTAAGAGTCATTCTTGACAAATACGCTGTCTTTGATAAATAGCATCACCTAACCCATGCATGAAATTTATATAATTTAAGAGGATGAAACTTCCACGAAGTAAAGGCTGGGAGAAATTCTAATTCATCTCAGCTGCTATTGATAGCAGAAGCAATATTAGTGAAAGGCTTGGGACATTGAATAATCTGACTAATGTAGAAAAGGGACACAAAAGTGATGGGCCATCATTGCCTCTCTATTCAACATTGTACAGCAACACAGGCAACACAACATGGATGTCATGGCCTACTCTTTATACTCAAGCTTTCACAAGTTTGAAAAGCTGCAAAATTTGGAATATTTCATCTCTACTGAATAGGAGAGATAAGCAAAGCTGGCACATTGGTGAGATGGCAAGCACAATACAGCTTTGTGTAGGGGGTAGCCTGCCACACTATGGGCTATTGAGGCAAGCTGCTGAGGCAACCATCATTTAATGGCACTGTTTCCAAACCATATGTAAATGTTCAACACATCTTCACAATACCAAAACCACCACTAGTAGCAAATAAAAGCTCCAAATAACTCTCTAGGATAGCAGCATCTGGTAATGTTATTCCCGCCAATTGTTTATTCCAGTTGAAAGACTATTAGGTTTAAATTGTTAAATATGCAATGTAGGTCTACATATTAAGACATAAAATGACTTTTACTTTGGAAAGCATGACGTTTGCTTTGTTTAACTAATATCATATCCACTTTTGTGTACGTTCACAATAGACTGGCAGCCATAACAACAAATGAGAATCTTTAGACTCAGTAGTTGTGTGTGTGTAGAGTATTATAGGAGGCTGATGAAAGCAAGGTAGATAATCATAAGTTCACATTCAACTCCAATCCAATACCTTATCAATGCAAGTCAAAAAACAGTTCCAGGAGCTTTACAAATGTGTCATTGTTAAAGTAGTTGTTCCCTAGAGGCTCGCATTGATTTCACATCTTCTATTAGGAACTTGTAACTTTGTTTATCTTTCAAGTATCATAAATAAAAGGACTAAATGATATACATGAAAAATTAATGCATACTTTGGCACAGTCTCACTTGGAGTTACAGTTGGGTCGGGTCGGTTGTTGGAGATATAAACGTTAGTTTCTTGTTAAGTTTTTAATTAAATAAAAATTCATCTTCAGGTGAAGACTATGAAATCAACAACTCTGAAAGCTAGAAAGCTTCAAATGTCCAAATGATTCAAAAGCGTCTCTAAATATGTCACTTTACCCCTTTGAAATGCAATTTGTACCAAAACGACGACAGCAAAAATAATTTCTTTGACAATGTACGTCCTACATATGGATCTCCACTATCTGATGCGAAAATACCTTTTAGAAATTCTAATCAATTTTGAAGTGAATGCAAGCGTATTGTATTCCGCAAACTTCGTGTAGAAAACATTGGGACAATAAATATCACATCTGAATAGGTATTGTGCGGCAGCTTATTGATCGTCGAGTATTTAACTTTTAGAAATGCTGGTTATTTGAAAGCTTAAACTACTGTTACATGATATCACAGCTTCTAGTTACGTCAATATAATTTATGATAGTTATTACTTTGGCTTTTGTCGATGGTGGACAATAGTTCTATTGAAATCTGGATGGTAGGATCTGATAGCTACCTTGACAACCAGGGATGGAGTATAAAGACCAAGTCGATGTTGTACACATACAAACCCATACCCAGCGCCTTCTTTAACAATTCCACTGCAGACTACAATACAGCTACGGCTAGTCAAAAGGCAATCGGACGTCGCGTGCTACACAACTCAATCATTCCAAATTATTTGCTGCGATAGGAATTCCTTAGATAAACTATAAAGCGACATTGATTAAAACTAGGCTACCAGCAGGTATGCCCTGTGCGGAGATATTCTATATTCTCCTTCTAAACACCAAGCAATTCGTCTGCGTTTCTAAATAATGCTTGTAAAATATTGAAATGTATAAATGGTAAAGTTTCGTGAAGGGGTTATGGGTCTTTTGATTTTGCACATTCTGCTCCTTAGATTATAGTCTTTCCACTGTGGTATTTGGAACATAGAACTGTGCAGTGTCATTGCAGTTTTTTCGTTTTAAAATAGTGTCACAAATTTGTTCTACCAATATTTTGATTCTGTAACATGAATATGTATTTCATACCAGTATATTGCAATAGTTCTATGGGTATTTTAAATAAAACATAGGTACTAAGTTCTACTTGTATTCTATAAAAAAAGTAATCAACATTTCAAAATAGAGCCACCAAATTTGGCAAATTGAACCGAACAAAACCAGAAAAACCTCGACTGACTACTATACCATCCGATATGTTTTGGTAAGACGTACGATGAACTAATCGGTGGGTTGCAGATGCTTGACGCTGAACGCTGTATTCTTAAAAAAGCAAACAAAGGAACTAAAAAGTGTGGATTTCAACTTACACCGTTTCAAGGTTCCAAACTGACTAAAAGTTCAACGTACGTTGGTTGTATCATATTTAAAAATGTTTTTTCTCATATAACTTCACCACAGTGTTTGTTATAGATCTATGAATGTCCGTCTGTAAATTTTGCCTTTTTTGTGTGAAACAGTCAACAAGCACGCCGTGTTAACATCCACTATTCTTTTCGTGTAGTTTGGTTTCATAAAACAAAGATAGATACATCTACTTTTACTTTTCTTAGCATTAAAACAAATAGTTGTGTACAATGACAAGGAAAGACCGTCAATTTAATTTTCCTAGCGCTTTTTTCGGTCTTTTATGTTGTAGCGCTGACTCGATAAACAGGGATAGCAAACACATGAGAGTAATTCCATAGGGTCATGGTGTTCACTTTAACCGAGCTGAATGGCAGTGAATAGAAAACCTGACAAACCCAAAGGATTTGTTCGCCATGTTTGAATAAAACACAATAAATCTCATATCATAATGAATTAGTGAAATTTGAGACTCCAGTGTGAGCTCAAGTGATTTCTATAAAACTCCCGAGTTTCCTTTGAATTGTAAAGTTTGCACATTTAAAATTTAAATTTACACATTCGATAGAAATAGAGTATGTTTTCTTCTGAACGTGACGTGGTTCAGGTTAGGTCAGTGTCCAATACTACAAAAGCATCTTCTGTTGCGCACATGAACGAATGTCTTGACAATTCTGTGCTATGAAATGTAAACGCCGATCAAAATTGAAAACTACACGCACCAGGAATATACAAGTCCACCGGATAACGTGGCGAAAGTCCATTCTTTACAAATCTTTAATAAATTCTATCTTTTAAAAGAATTACATCTTTTGTCAGGTAATATTTAAATCTGGTACAGTTTAATGGAGACACCGCAGCTTCACTGTCATTTGAAGAAACAAGAAACTCTCCGAGAAGATCGTCACTCACATACTGCTCTTGTCTCACAACAAACATTTTCTATTCCGATATTAAAAAAGTACACTTCTTCACCTACCTTCATTATTTTCCGATGTCACTGCAGATGTAGTGTTGAGTAAAAACTTTTGCTTCAGCAACTTGTTGGTTCCCACCTTTATGTATCGATTCACCGAGCACGGACTTGGACCCATATCTCTCTTGCGTGAAGGAACTCCTACACACATCTTCGTTTGGTGAAAGGAATTGACAATCAATCGATGGATGTACATTATTTTATTGCCAATTCCCAATGTCTAAACTGTAAACGTTTAACTTCATTCATAGACACATCCTTCAGCAGTTGTAAGTTAGTTGAACTGACGGCATGTCCCATACTAAGCACAACTCTTTCCCAACAGAACCTTATATGACTCTTCCTAAATCAATTTATGTTGTCACACGCCATCTATCAGATGAAACTTTTACTATGCGTTCAATGTGTTGGAGCTGCAGACTGCAATAGACCTTGGAAGATTCTCACTTCAATGTATAATCCTTGTTTCATGACAATGTCTGTCTTGGCAACTTATATACCTATTGTTTGAAACAGCGTGTTAATCCCGAACAAAATGCGCACTTGAACAAAAGCATGAAAGCCATTCATAACCGTCCTGTTTTGTATAAGTCTTGCAAAAATTTAAGCAACTCGCTTCAGGAAAGTAATGAAATAGTCTAAAACATCTTGGGGAGTCTTAATGATAACGGTTTCATGACAAGCTTTCGCCAACTACAGCGCTAACTAAACAATGAGTTGCGTTGTTGATGAGTGTCCAGTTATTGAGCACCTCAGGCACGTCAATATGCTTATTCAAACAGACCTGCTGTTCCTACAGGCAAAGGCCTTTCACAACGAGATAAAGGCCACCCCATCTAACTAAATTAGATTTTATTGTTGTACCAACTTGAGACCTTCAGCATGACCATTGAAAAAGGAATTGGGATCAATTGAGTGCATATTTCCTGTTTGTCTTAAGCCTTTTATCTGCGAGTTCGTAGTGTTAATACAAATCGGCTAAATAATATATTAACCTCATCAGAAGAGACAGCTTCGTCGGCGTGGGCGGTCCTAGCGATGTCCAAGTTCAAATAAACTCAGAAGACTTCAAGAAATTAAATTGTTTCTTGAAATTTTTCTTGTTACGATTCCCGCTATTCATCTAGGAATACAGACTTTTGGGAATAAGGTCAACACCTCCACCACCACCACCCCTCAAATATGGGACTTTAGGATTTCACTAGTTTTGGACTCTCGGTCACAATCCCCTGGAAAATATGATACAAAGTGAGTGCTCATGCACGAAAACCAACTGGACCTCCAGTTCGGGGGTGCCTAATTCATAGTATTGTTCCACCTGCAGGATATTAAGCAATGACATTCTACAGCACGGAATTGGTTTATTTGATCTCTGAATAAGGAGTAAATTTATGTTCGCAAATTTAGCTATTTTAGCTAGTTTATACTTTTGTTCACAGAAGGATTAAATTGATATCCCTGATTCACGAATATCAATGTACAAGCCCATATTTCAGAAGATAAACACAAACACAAACAGCTTTTAGTCAGTTCTTGATGAAAAATTGTTTCACCTTTCCAAGGCAATACGTTAGATCTAGATCTGTGTAGTCAGAAAATCCACAGAGATCCAATTCAGACTTAAAAAAGAGTATGTCGACTTAATTTGGGTTATGATGATGACGACTGAACATTGTTCTTGTGGAACCTTTGCTAAGCTACGATTTTTAATTTTTCGAAATTACGTAAGTTAGTCCTAATCACGGATGTTTGTGTGGTATTCACAAATCCTGATTTCAGCAAGAAAAAATTCCACTATTTGGTGCTTCTACATTCCAAGTCCAACCTGGATGGAGACCATGTGCATACAGTTCCTTTAGGTCCTTCTAAAGCCTGAAGCATTGGGTTAAAATAACATGATTAGAGTAGCCACGAAGCCATTTAATCAGTCCAGCTTTTGAATGTCGAACAAAATACATAAATTTCACATAGAAATCTACCTTTGTGCTACTTTTGAATGTGGCTTTTCAAGCGAACAAGTAGGAGCAGATTGGGTGAACTTTTAACTGAATTTGGACTGGCAGGCCTTAGAAAGTGGCCTTCGACTAATGGGCACTGTAAATGGGCTGGTTTTACTACATTTCTATGGTCCTCTGGGTCTAAATGACATGTCTTCTTCAACACATTGGATTCTGCTTACAACAGTCAACTTTGCTCAGTTAAGTTGTTTACTGGTCCCTGAGGTCATACAGACACAGCTTTTAGATCTCTTGGTACACACTGTTCGAGATTTGGATAAGGAATCAGACTTAATTATTAAACGTTACGGTTTTCATCAAGAAACTATTGAAAAAAGTCTTCATCTTAAATGAGTCTAATATCGAATCTAAATGTATCTTTCTACAGATCTATCATCATCAAAACAGAATTGACTTTAACACTTCGGACCAATCTTTGTCCATTTTGTTTTATCGTTCGTGATCATAAACATTTTGTTCCTTTCAATATTTCCGCAGAAACCGCGCAAACATGTTAAACATAATTGTTGTATCAGTTTGTGACACCTCCCCGCAAAGTACACAAACAGATCAGGTTGCACACAGTTAATCAAACACAACACAAAAGCCACATGTGTTCTGATAGATCAGACATCCACTTTATTTACATATTGTATTAAGTCTCAGTTATACAACACCTCAGCAAGCTGTCAGTTAATTACCCCTAGACCTGAATCTAGCCACACCCCCTTTTCTCACTCTTTTGATCCAGATGATCAGAAGCAGGTTTGATCTTGAAGAGTGAACAGTTTGATGAGAGGTTGTGTACAATGAGCATTAGAAGTTTACTAGTGTAATTTTACTTCCAACTTCGAGGTTTGACTAGACTTTGCTGAAATAAAGGACATTTTCTTTTAAATCAACAAACTTGTGCCTTGAGTGATATATTGACAATCCACAAGGTGGAACCCAATGCAACATAATAATTTTGAAAACTTCACCAAATCACTAAAAATCACTGAATTTGGGGTCTGGGGATTCTTTTTCATCTAATTTCACCATTTATGAATAAATAATTCAAATCACTTGGTGCTACAAGCTGTTAACCAAAAATCAAAAAAATTCATGATTTCTCAATTTACGAGAAACTGTAAATCACAAAAATCTTGAAAGGTGCCCTTTGGTAGTTTATAAGGTCCTCTATAAATCATCAATTGACATGACACCCCTATCACTGACCCTTCTTGCCATAAACTGATGATTTATTCATTGACCTGAGAATGGCCATAGCTTGAATGTGGGACTCCCAAAACCCCCCCCCCAAAATTGCTCCATAAATTCACATATCATTACACATTTATGCCAATTTATGGCTCAAAATTCCAAAGTTTGGGGATCAAGAAATTGGACCCCAACACACCAAATACAAATGGTCATTTGGTGACATATTCAAAACTCTAAAACAGGTAGAACACCCTAGGTTACACCTATGAACTGATTCTTGATAAAACAAGTCAATGCCAGGTGCTCCTTAAGCCATCACAAATGTGTTGAATAATGGAACCTTCTTCAATGGTCTGTGGCACCCCCTTAAATGTATTGCAAACACCAAAAATGGTCCCATCATATAGCCTAGTCATCTACCCACCTGAGACTAAATAATATATGGAAGACTTGTTGCTCCTTCATCAAGAAAACTTTGGTTTTCTGAAGGCACCAATTTCTGGAGATTTACTCAAATGGCCCTGGAGTTGTCAAAAATTTACATATTTCAAAATTGACTAAAATGGTCCTAGGATACATTTCAGGGTGTCTTGAGTCCAAATTTGACAAAAACAATTCTAATGGGAAGTGTCCCAAATTGCTGATTAGAAATTCTCACTCACCATGCTATCAGGTGGTTTAACTGTAAACTTAAACCACTTAAAAAACCTAATGGAATGAAGTTCATGAACACAGAATGATATCAATTTTGAATTCATAATTGAAATCATTAAAACTGGTTGAAAACATAATTTATAAACAGTTTGAGTATATTTAATGATCATCATATGTGTAATCAAAATTGACCTCATGATGTGTGAACCTCATTGTGTCAAGCTTTTTGTGAACCTCCTCAATAGTCAAGCAGTTTGATTTTCACATATCTGACATACAACTAGAGTCAAATGTCTTTTACTTGGTAGGGTATTTAGTGGATATATTCACTGAATATGTAAAGGCATCACAATATTTACCAAGGATATGCTGGGGATGAATTTGTTGTGCATATTTTTGCCTGAAAGTATTAAAGTTATGTAGGAGTAACTGATTTAATTCATTTTTAAAATGTGAAATTTTGTGATAAATAATCTTGGGACCCCAAAATGAGTATGTGAACAAGAATGCAGCTAGTTCGGAGAATACTTACACAGAAAACTCAAATAAAGACCAATTTTGATGGATACAACAAGAAGCAATGTCCCAGCAATGAACAAAATAGCGTCAGATGTTAACAACTTACATTTGAAGACACAATGTCAAAAGACATTTACATTATGATATCATAATTTCTTTCTGGAGACACTCATAGCAACCAGATACCAGGATATTTTGGAAAAGATCTCACATATTTAAAGCTATTTGCACTGATTTATACAAAGCACCATGTCTCAATTGGTATTGGAAAATAATAAAGAAGACCTAACCTGTGAATTCTGCACCTAAACCTTCAATTATACAGCTGCACTCACATATTTAAAGCTATTTGCATTGATTTATACAAAGCACCATGTCTCAATTGGTATTGGAAAATAATAAAGAAGACCTAACCTGTGAATTCTGTACCTAAACCTTCAAATATACAGCTGCACTGCAATATCATATTCGGAACTAACACCCATATTAGATGTGAAAAGTAGATACTCTTGTAATAAGACATTCTGAAAAAGGGATGTAATAGAGAATCACTTCAAAACAGTAAGACATCAAATAGAATGCAAGAAGTTAATGGATGAAGAGAGAGTTTAACCTTTACCAGATGAACAACTTTAAATGCAGACCCTATCAGAAGAAAAATTGGAATTTTGAAGAAATAAAACTTATTCTACTTAAAAATAAAGAAGTATTACAAGATCCAAGACTAAAGAGACCATTCCAAAGCAGAGAAAGTAAAGAAACAGTCCAGGATCCATACAGATTGACAGTATTTGAAGGAGCCATTGTGCAAGCTAGATCTACCCCAATCAATAAAATTAGCATCTCACAAGATTTAGCAGAAAAAGACTGTAAAGAACTAGTCCAGAGAAGACCAAAAGGCAAAAACCAACATCTCTGAGACTAGAGCTACACCATGCAAAATGCACAAGCAGTTTGAAGACCAGGAGTAAGATGGGATTATCCTACACCCTACACCTATCAGAAGGAATATTTATAGAAGAAATTGAATAATTAGTCAACCACATTGTTGAAAAAAGACACTCAGATCACAGAAACTAGGAGAGTTTACTTAAACAATGTTTGGTAAGTAACAAACCTCATAGGAAGACCAGACTTCATTGGATTAAGAGAAAACAACTCCAACATTGACTGGTTAACTTTTATTTCAGAAAAATTACCATATTGATAGTATTTGACAAAGTAGAATATACATCTCTTTGACCTTTGGCAATTCTTTTTAGACCAGTGCAAGTCCAAATTCATAATTCAGGTTAAATATTGTCATAAAACACAGTAATTTGCATGTGGACCTAAATTGCTTATCAAAACAAAAGACCAAGGAGATGTACACTCTGTTCCTCAGTTCTCACGAAGAATTTTCAGCAAAACTAGCTGCCTCATTGTAAATTACAGACAATAAAACTATTAAATCTGAGTTTTTCTGTATTGTTTTGAATATTCACTAAGTCATTGGATTTCTTAAATTTTTAAAGGATCTAGGATGTTACAAATGCCAAAGATCAACAAATATCACTAGTAGAAGCAAAGGGTTGAATTCATAGCTCAAACAATGCAAGTGTATAAGAAGTTGGAACACCTGTAAAAGAAAGCAAAGTTAAAACAGAGGCACGCCAGTGGTCCAGAGCAACAGGTCATACTAATATTGAAAGTTGACCACACGACCTTGTTTGCTAGTAAATGCCGGCTAGCGTTGTGCTTTAGAGAAAATGTGTGTGATTATTTGACTTTACTTGATTTTTCTCAATTAGACTTTTTTCAATTTATGCTTAAACTCACCGCAAGGTGAACCTATGTGATAAATATGAACAAATTAAATCAGTTTTTCACGATAAGGAAATCTGACGCATTTCTGCCAGATTTACACAGAACAAAATAAATTTTGTCAAAAATTGCCCCCAGTGGGATTTGAACCCACAATCTCCAGATCATCACTCTAATGCTCTACCAACTGAGCTAGGCAGGAATCTGTTGGGCAGGAGATTTCTGAAGTGAGCTTTGTTTGTTTCATGCACCACTTCACATGTTGGACTTCATTCATTTCTCGAATCAACTGAGCATGACTTTATAAAGGCCTTAATGATTCACACAGACAACCAAACAGTGACTTAGGTCAGTTTGCTGAGCATTAGAGTGATGGTCTAGAGGTTGTGGGTTCAAACCCCACTGGGGGCAATTTTTGATGAAATTTATTTTGTTCTATGTGACTTTAGATCTGTTAGATAATCTGACAGATATGCGTACGGTGAAAAACTCAATTGACAAAAGACAACACTCGTTGTTACCATTAAAACTGTAAAGTATCAATCAATTTCTGGAAATGTATGTCGTGTATTAAATTCGGATTTTGGTACCCTGACCTCCACTCATTAGTGACTGTGGAACGGATCAAAAACAGTCCAAATAAATTGTCATGGAAAAAAAAACATCACTAACTGAGCAAAATTGTTAGGTCTGTTTGTGTCAAGCCAGTGAATGTAGCGTAAGTGCATGTCATCAGAAAAATAGACGTAACTTCAAATATCAGTAATAATTCCGGATTCATTTTCAATACATTTCACTGTAAAAACTTCAATGTGATCGACCCTGGGTTTTAATGTCAGGTTTATGAGAAATTTCTAGTCACAGCACATTTCATTAATGAGCATGAAGTCCTGTAAAAAGAAGTTTGATTCAGTGCCTTTCAGCTCTCGATGGAAGAGTATTCATTCCTTCTGAATACAGTGCAAATTACAACGCGCCTCATAACAATTTTGCATTTATGATATTTTTGCAAAGATCTTTCAATATTGCGACAATCAGTCGCTGGATGTGTTAGGATTTTCTGAATACACAGCAGAGGTTTTGATTGTGATCCTTTCTTCTGGCTTTTGTTGTACAAAACAATAGCCTGATGCTACGATGAAAAGTTCTGCCTCCTACCGAATGGCAAACATCGTAAGTGCACGAAGCTACTCATAAAAAAGCATCATAAATAATACCTCGGCGAAAATAAATAATTTATGCAGAACTTGACTCAGTAATAAGCCCCGGCCATTGTTTAGGATTTCTTTTGCCTCAAGTCTAGTTACAAAAGATAAGCTGTCAAGGAATTTTGTGAAAGGGAAAATACTGTGGCACTCGATGCCGTGTTCAGTGGCTATGCAAGGATAAAGCCATTAATTCGTAATTTTTGGAGAACATCGACTTTAAGATAAGATGTGTGAACGAATTCAAATAAATCTGGATGAAACTTAAAGGAAATCTATTTCATCAGTTGGTTTGATTTAACTCAGTTGAAACTTTATGGTGGTAAAAAAACTTGTTCTTTGAAAATCCCACTGAAACCAAAGTGGTAACCTTTTAAAACTGAATCTTCGTTCCAAAGAAACAGAATGATTTCAGACACACAATTCCACATAAACGTTGTTCATGTTGTTGTTTCTTTGTGGAGTTTATGTGTCAAAAGGATATGACTTCTTTCCAAATACATATATTACATTACGCATGTACGTTTACAAGTGTGTAAACAGAATAGTTTACAAAAACGATAGCCATTGGAATTTTCTAAAAACAGACAGCATAGTTAGAACCAGTCTTAAATATCAGGATCTTATTTGATCGACTTAATTTGACATCTACTCCAAATGTTTCATCAATATGGTGGAGAAGTAAAGAGGTGGGAATCTCTTAGCAAGGTAAGAGGGTAACTTAGTTGATACCATACTAGAGCCCTTCCTGGCTTATTATCTGTTCAAAGACTATTCTGACTTAGCAACATATCATCAAAAAATAATAAAGGCTATTAAACATTTTTCCTCACTTAAAGTAATGACTGCAGATGTAATTTTAGAGATCCTTCAATAAGAATCCCATCAGCTTTCCTTCCTCTAGTGTTAGCATGCTGAAGTTAGAGAGAAGAAATCCTTCTATGATTTATTACATGATTACTCGGCAAGAGATTCACCAAATCGTTTCGTTAATGGTTTCTCTTTTTAGTGGAACGCCAGGGGAAAAGGTTTCATATCAGCAGGCACAATAGCCCTGCGGACGCTGGTATTCACGTGCTTTTGTTCGCCATAGATTTGACTAAGAATGAAATATCCGCCATTTAGTCATTGCCAAACAAAGGAAGCTGTTGTTAGGTACAAAACACGGAATGAACTCCCATTCAAAAGCGGCGCACAATCTGGAGAGCTTTTTCAAGAGAACTGATGCAACTTCTAGGAGCTAATGCAAAATGTATGGCATGATGGATGCTGAGGTAATATATTACTTCAGATTCTTTCACAACTATGTGAATTCCTTTTCTAGAGGCTACAAAAGTCTCCTGAAAGACTTCCATAAGAAGTTCTTTGGAGATAAGCAGTAAGAAAGGTGTAATTTAGCTCAACTTCTTCAGATAACTGCCTCGTCAGTCTAAACCTGCACAGCTTTAGTTTCTTCATGACTTGGGCCATGTAGCTACACCAGAGGCAGTTAGTTTTAATGTAGGCTATCACTAAGACGAAAATAAACAACACTAGAAAGTCCTCCTGCGTGAACGCAAGAGGCATACCGACCGCAGCGTAGCAAACCTATTCCTGGGTACCCCCCCGGCTGGATTGGGTACACCGCCCCACCCCCTGGCTGGACTGGGTTTCCCCTGCCCCTCCCTCCACCCCCCGGCTGGACTGGGGTACCATTCCCCATGGTTGGACTGGGTACCATCTAGCTGGACTGGGTACTACCCCTGGCTGGACTGGGTACCCCCCAGCTGGACTGGGTACCCCTGCCCCCTACTCCCCTGGCTGGACTGGGTACCCCCAAGCTGGACTGGGTACCCCCAGCTAGATTGATTTCCCCCCTCCCTGCCCCCTGGCTGGACTGGGTCCCCCCTGCCCCCACCCTCCTGGCTGGACTGGGTACTCATCCCCCTGGCTGGACTGGGTACCCCCAAGCTGGACTGGGTACCCCCATGGCTGGACTGGGTACCCCCTCCCCCAGCTGGACTGGGTACCCCCACCCCCTCCTGGCTGGACTGGGTACCCCCCTGCTCCCCAGATGGACTGAGTACCCCCCTGTCCCCTGCCCCCATCCCTGGCTGGACTGGGTACCCCCTATGCAGCTGGATTGGTACCCCCTCCCTGCCCCCTGGCTGGACTGGGTACCTCCCCTGCCCCTACCCCCGAACTGGACTGGGCACCCCCTGCCCTCCCTCCATCCCCTCTGGGTGGACTGGGGGTTATGTTAAAATAAGTTTGGGATACTTTTGATCCTCAAATATTGTTAAGACAATCTTTTGACTTAATATTTACTAAAGTACGGTTTCAACAATGAAAAATAGTCCTGTGTTTGGCTGAGGTAATAAGTCATGTGTCAAATTGTCAAAAAGATGTCCAAACATTTGGACTACAGAGGAAGTTTACAAAAATAACCTGACACAATGAGGTTCATGCATAATGATGTCAATGCTGATGTCACATATCAAAGTCATCAAAATTAGTCAAAAGCATATTTTGTGAACTGTTTTAGGATATATGATGACCATTACATGTGACATCCAAATTGACCTCATGGTCAGGTGATTATATTTAATGAATGTGTGAAAGTAGAAAATTATTTACCCAGGGATTTCTTGTACATTTATTTGCCTGAAAGTGGTAATGTTGTGTGGGATTAATCAACTGGATTAATTTTTTTTTTAAATTTTGTGAAAAATAATGTCTAGAGCCCATAATGAGTGATTTTGAGTGATTTGGTGAAGTTCTGAAATTTATCATGATCTTGTCAAAATTTTAGTTTGCCTCACATTTTCCTAATTTCTGAAGTCAATCCTCAACTGACTTTAATGTGATACCTCTCTTATTAAAGCTTAGGATCTCCTCTACAAGATTATGACACATACTTGTTACCAAGATGTCTTTAAGGGTCTAAAAGGGCAAAACTATGTCCAAGAATTGCCAAATTGGCAAAGAGCAAAGAGTGATAAAACTACTGAAACATGTTAATCATGCTAATTTTCTAAACAAGATCAAGTCATTCAAAATCACTCATATTGAACCCTTTTTGACTAAAATATTACAATTTTACCATTTCTAAAAGCAATTATTCAATTAGTCCCACACAGCATTATAACATTTGAGTCCAAAAAGTTTCACCCCTGACCACCTGTGGGTTACATTTTCCTATTTTTGCATTGGATCCCCTTCAACCATATTTAGATTGATTTCTCATGTCATTTTTGCACTCACAACCTATTCATGACACTTTCCAATTGGACTTCAAATGAAGAAAATAGTCATGTATACTATTAAGTGGTTTAAGTATAAAAATAGCCCTGTGATGGGTTGAGGTGGCTTAAGTAATGTGCCATAATGTCAAAAGATACCAAATTGTCAAAAAGATGTCAAATGTCAAATGGTCATACAGCTGGACTATGAAGGAGGTTCACAAAACATTAAATTGAGATAATGAGGTTCACACATACTGATGTCAATTTTGAAGTCACATGTGAAGGTCATCAAAATACTTCCTATGAACATTTTGAGAGGTTTTAGTAACCATCATATGTGACATCAAAATTGATGTCATTATGTGTGAACCTCACTGTGTCAAGATATTTTTTGTGAACCTCCTTCAAAGTCAAGCTGTTTGACTTTTCAATACATGACATATTCATGTCTCTCACTTGGCAGTGGATGTATTCAATGAATTTAGTAAATATATTTAGATCTACTGAATATGCAAAAATTTACCTGGGGGATGCTGGGGGTGAATTTATTGGACATATGTTTGCTTCAAAGTAGTAATGCTAAATGGGATTTATCAATTCAATTTATTTATTTTAAAAATAGTAAAATTTTGTAAAAAGTAGTCTTGGAACACCAAAATGAGTGATTTTAACCCTTCGTATGCTGGAGCTACATTTATATGGCAATTGACGTACCTGTGTGAGACTGCAGTCTTGTTTTTTCAATTCCTGCCCACATTTCATAAGACTGTAGTCAGTGGATACTTAAGTCTCCTTTGTTTGTACCAACCAGCTTTTCTGTCTATCTGGGGACACGCTTTTACATGATAATGTTTTACATGCTAAAGCAAAAATTATTTATAGAGCACAATATTTTAGGAAGACTTCAACTATGCAGCCTTCACTTTGGCCAGCAGTGGGCATGGTACAACCAAAGAGAGACTTAAGTTCCAAGTGTTGCAGGCCAGAAAAGTGTATAAGATGTGGTGGATATGGGAAAAACAGTGAACAAGACTAAAGTCCCACAAAGGGTTAAGTGATTTGATAAAGTTGTCAAATTTATCATGATCATGTCAAAATCTGAGGTTACCTCACATTTTCCTCATTTCTGAAGTTAATTCTTGTCCAATTTTGATGTAACACCACTCATTTTAAAGCTTAGAACATCCTCTACAAGAATATTATTGTCAGTATTGCCAGTACTATAAAGCACACAAAAATGGCAAAAACATGTCTAAAAATTGCCAACATTGGCAATTTTTGGACATGTTTTCACCATTTTTGGACACCTCACAAGCTTTCTAGTGGCAAAATGACTTAATCCTTAAACTGCTGACCAATTTTTGTGACCTTTCCATTACATGCTTTGCATAACAAATGTGATGCTAGTTCTCTTTATCCATATGCTGCCTAGTGTAACAAAAGTGTAAGGTACAAAAGTTACACAATATTTCCTCAACTTTGCAAATGTTTTAATATAGTAAATTTGCTCTGAATAGGTTAAATTTGGCACCAATATGTAGGCCAACATCCTGGCATTCTGATGGCCTAAAATTTGAGGGGTACAGTTGGGATTTTCTTAATTGAAATAGCATGCAAAGAGGGTCCCATCAGCAGTTTCTGTGAGCCAAAAAGCATGCACATCTTTGAGAAGTAACTTCAAAATCAGTGAGCAAAGACAGGAGAACATGTAATAAGCACAATAGTGAAATTTTGAAATTTTACTAAATCACTAAAAATCACTCAATTTTGGGTCTTCTTTTTCTAATTCAAATTGCTTGATGCTACAAGCCATTAACCCAAAATCCCCCCAAAATTCACAATTTCTCAATTTACAAGAAAACTATAAATCATAAAACTTCTTGAAAGGTGCCTTTTAGTAGATAAAAAGGTCCTCTACAAACTTCTAATGACATTGGCATCACTATCATCAACCCTTGATGCTATAAACAGATGATTTATCTTTATGCAAATTCATCAAATGGCCATAACTCAGACACTGATTTCCCCCTAAAAAATTGCACATTACATTTACACATTTACATGGCTCAAAATTTTGAAATTTGGGGGGTGGTCCAAAAAACCAACAATTTTTTGACATCTCAAAAATTGGCACTTATCAGCCCAGCAAATTGTCAATTGGTGACTCAGTCAAAAATCAAAACCAAGGCATGTTGAACCATGCACACCTATGGACTGATTCTTGATCAAATCAGTGAATCCCAAGTACCCTTTAAGCTATTGCAACTTTTTTTCAATGGCCCATGGCTCTCCCTTAAGTGTGTCACACCGCCCCCCCAAAAATGGTATCATCATATAGCCTAGTTATCTGCCCACCTTAGACTAAAGAGATTTATGTAAGACTTGTCACTCCTTTGTCGAGAAAAATTGTTTTTCTGAAGGCTCTGAAGTTGCCAAAAATTAACATATGTCAAAATTGACTAAAAGGGATCCTAGGATATGTCTGAAGGTGTCTTGAATCCAACTTTGACAAAACAATTCCAATGGAAAGTGTCCCAAATTGCTGAAAAGAAATTGCCAATTGCTATGGTATAAGGTGGTTTTACTTAACTTAACCACCTAAAAATTGAGAGAGAATCATTTATCACAAAATTCTTCAAATGTGCCCTCAGGTCATCTAATTTATTTCTACAAATCACTAGTTGATATTCAATCCCTATCATTGACCCTTCATGCTACAAATGGAAGCTTTATCCACCAGCCATCATTATTGAAAATTATTCCAATAGCCATAGCTTGGACAGTGGTCAAAAATGCCCTCCTGGAGAATATATTTTTACACCTTTGTGCCAATTTCTATTTTAAAATTCCAAGTACCCTTCATTGTAAAATTTGGACACTTTTTTGTACATTTCAAAAAGCAGTACTTAACACCCCAGGAAATGGCCAATCAGTTGTTTCTTTAAAAATCCAAAATAGGTCATGTGGAATTCCCTAGGCTAACCTAGGATTTTTTACCAAATATTTAACCCATCATAAATGTGTCAAGAAAACAGACTTGTCAAATTGATGGCCAATGACAGCCCCTTAAGTGTGTTGTATCCCCCAAAAAATTGGTCATCATGTAACCTATATACCTGTAAACCTTAGGCCAAATCCAAATGTGGAAATGTCAGCACACCATTTTTGAGATCTCTTTGATTTTCTGAAAAGGTCTTTCTTTTTAAAGTACTCAAAATGGCCCAGGAGTTATCACAAATTGACATATTTCAAAAATAGCCAAAATTGGCCATAAAATATATGGTTGTGTCCAAATATGACAAATAAATGGCAAAAGGAAGTGTCCCAAATTGCCACTCAAAAATTACCAATCACTATGCTATGCAGTGTTAAGGTAGTTCTTTGGGACTGTGACATAAAAGCCATGTGTTCCCTTAGAAAATGTAAACAGTCAAACCTCATTGAACACTAGCTGTATTGTCAGTCTGTTTAACCCAATTGAACTGTGATCAATAGCATGGTCAGTTGGTCAATTGCAATGCTTTCTCATTGCCAAGTGGACCATGGAAACTTTTAGGGAGGCTTACTGATACTTAAAATTTGACAAAACAGTAAATTATAAATAGAAGGAGAGTAATCTCATTAGATATTTTCATATGAAATATATTCATTTTCACATTTGAGACAGTTTGTAAAGTTTCAAAAGGTTTGAGAAAATTTGAGAAAAATGAAGATTACTATTGATTTCAATGGAAGTTTGGTTCAAGTTTGTGGTGAGATTACTCATTAATCGGCTGGTCAAAGTTGCTGAAAAATTTCACAAATGTCTTTTGATATTGTTTTATTCAAATGACTTATGTTAAATCTTTGAATGGCACGTCCCAAAGAACTACCTTAAAGTCACTTTTTTGCTTGCCTTCCTACATCTTTTCTTTGCCTGCAGCTGAAAACTGCTAGCTTACACTTTCAATATTAATTCGTGCTTTCCCAGATTATTTCTATCTGAAAACAGGGATGCAAGGAGCAAAATGTGACTTTCTGTCTGCTAAAAAGTTATATTCAATTTTGCTAATGACGCATCTCATCGCTTTTCAAAAACATTTCAGGTTCAAGGTAGTTTTGCACATTAGGCAAATATATTATCTATTTAGTTAATGACTATCATTAGAAAAAACGTGGTCACATTTCACTGACTCAAGTACATCTTTATTATCAGAATTAAATGTTTATTGTGTGGAGAATAACGTAATTGAAGTTCACTTTGTTAGGAAAGCTGAGACTATTGTACCATGAAAAATGGGTCTATTCACAAATGTGACGTGGATTAAAAGGAAAAAGTATCTGGCCACAGGAGTTGCAACAAAGACAAATAGAGGGAAGACATTCAAAATCTCTCACGAGATGAAGGAATTTGAGTTACACTCCGAAGCCTGGTGGTATTTAACGGTGAAAGGCAAAATTCCGACAACAAAAGCTAGTATCGTGCAGGGATGATAGGACATTTGAAAGCAAAGTTTCGAGCTATCAACGATATAGAGCTGCTATTGTTCACCGACAAAAGCAGCTCTAATAGTACGTCCAAGGATTTTAACTTCCCCCATTGTGTGGATCTAGCATGCGTGCGTGTTTTCAACGGAACCCTTCAAATTCTTTCCTTTCGGATTTCATTACAGGATAATTCAGTGCCATTCTTACTATTCCAACACCATTGGAAGCCTGAAAGAACCACAGAATAGAGTAATTTTGCTAATTGAAAAGACTCCAAATTGGGGTTAACTCAGGTTTTTTGCTGAAGTTAGTGAAACTAATGGACGTGACTAAACCATGAACAATTTCAGCACGTTTTACCAAAGGCTGCATTCAAACCGCAATGGAAATCTACTGCTGCACTTGAAGTAAGGAATCATTGAAAAATTGGAATCTGCATTTTATGCCCTTTAAGCTCCCATCCTTAATCCTGTACATGTACAGTCAAATTCGTTTATAGTATGTCGTCCCTCGAAAGTATCTCTTTACCTGTTTATAATACTGCCATAAATACTGGATTCAGTTCATTTTCTCTTTGATCCTTCTGACACCCTTTGAGGTCCTCAATTGTGCAATGATGGCCCGAGATGATGGTGTGAGGAACAGATAACACTAGCCGGCAAGCTCCTGTCGACCTCCGCACAATAAAACCGTCCAGCTTCACAATGGGCATGGTCACCCGGTACCTGCTTCAATTAATGCGCAGTATTGTGGTTTACATCCCACTATTCTTGCATCTATTGACAATCGAACAATAAGATGATATTTCTTCTCCTTTAAGTAAAATCGGCCATGCAAGGACATTCTGCGTTTTGCCATCTAGACTTCGTCGAAATTGTTAACGATGGTCGAAAGAAAAGAAGCTGTTTCAAGGAAAGTTCCTAAAAATACCAATCCAACTGGTCAATGAATCTCAAAGCTTATTTTTAGGAGAATAAAAATATGTACAGACAAAAATGACTCCAAATGGTGAATTGTAATATGTCACATTGTGGGATGTGCTAGATTCCCAATTTGCGTGAAGACTCGTAGTACCTGCCTTGTGGCAGCTCGTTGAAAGTTTAGGAAACCAAATTTATGGTTCCATTAGCTAATCTATTAACTTGTGTAAACATGAGTAAACAGCTTTAATCAGATGTAACAATAATAATAATAATAATAATAATTTTACAGTGATAAATAACTTAAGAAAAAACACATAATGATTTTTACAATGAATGCAATGTGCATCGAGTAGCAGTTGGGATGAGTTGGACAAATGATAAGCCGTGTACAGATGACACTCCCAAAAGCTGCTCAACAGCTGATTGGATTAGGCACTGTTCAGCTCTATTAGCCACACATAAATAGCTGAGCAGACCTAAGAAAAGTGTTCTTCTTTGTTATTTCACTTACTTATCAAGATGTGTTAAATCTGTGTGGCTCCAAGTGAGTTTGTCCTTGTACCACCTTAGTGGAAGGGACTAGAGATGGATTCAATCCTGACTGGTCCCCCAAGGCAAACATTTGGGTGACTGTTACACAACAGTCACAAAACCAGTGGGTGCTATGTCCCAGTCAGTGGGGAAAGTAGAGAGACAGCAGGAATCCTTAGGGATGTTTGCTTGGCAGCCCATATAGGCTCTGGTAGCCTGTAGCACCTTCCAGCAGACATACCTGGGGCCACTGTACTCTGCACTGTACAACACTTTGAAACTTCCCTGGAAAGACTGAAATGTGTCCAGTGCAGCCAGTGGAATTGGTCACTAGACCTTCTCTACCAGGGGAAGTCCCAACACTGCAGGGGCACTCCCTACAAGAGTGCATTTGCAATCCTGAGCAGGGGTACTCCTGGAACAGAGAGTACCAGTGCTCCTCAGAACACAGATGATTACCAGATGGTCATCTCTGTTCTTATCAACCATATACTGTCATGGAGAGGACACCAGACATGGTTCCCAACAGGACAGTGTATCATAGGTTTAAAGTAATAATTGAACACAGTAACCCGACTAAGTGTAGATGCTGCAAGGACAAGGGCAATTGGAAAGTAACACTCATATTTATTATACATACAAATGATGTAGTATTCAAGAGAAACAAATAAAGGACTGGTGTGTTTAAAGTGAACTGTTTGGAATCTGTTGTTCCTGTATGCGCAATAACCATCCTTGCCTGCGAGGTCACCCTAAAGACTAACAAAACATTAAGAGAAGTATTGCCACTATACCACTAGCAGATGTAATAGTTTATTAGCTAGACAACCAGGGCAGTTCTGGCCGACCAGGACAGTCACTGTACATAACTGTACATATATATTTCTGGTTGATGGTACATTTCTCTTCACTAACTGAAATTTCAATATTTTTGGTTGTCAGAGAAAATTCTACTTTATTTTTCCACAGTTGACAGTTAAATGGTACTTCACTAGTGGTAGTTTTCAAATTATTTGAACCAAACTTAATATATATCATTGATACTTTTTAATAAAAGCCATACATTGTTCCTGAAAGTACCACATATGAAGCTCAATCAATTTAAACTTCCAGCTTTTGTACATTTTACGACTGAAAGAATGATTTAACGACATCCAAGTGCTTAGAACTGAAGAAAGCCCCCCTCATTTCCACTGAATTATTTTTTCCAGAATTGAATCAAGCTTAAATTAGCAAATGAGAAAAAATGTTATTTCTTTTTTTTTTAAATTTGCGCTCTCATGACGTCATAATTTTCATATTTTGAGAAATAAAAGTCTGGGACTAGATGTGAGGGATAGGAATGATTTGCGTCATTTGCAGCATGAACATTCTCGTTCTAGTTGGCAATATGAGTAACTTAATACCAACCCAATTTTCCATTTTTGAAAACCAAATAAGTTTCTTTTTAAAACTTTCAGTTTTACACTAATGAGTAACATTTTTGAAGGAATGAATTTTTTGTTGTTTTTGATATCAGGTTAAATGTATTACGTCCCTTTTGATCAATCATGGAATCCTTAGGAGAAGTGATAATTGCTTCAAAATGTAACTTTCAAGTGAGAACAACAGAATCCTTTCAAGAAAATTACAAGTCTATTCCACCATGAAGGAAGTTCAGTAAATTCTGTGTTTTTGAGGACATAGGCTTAAAAATAGTAGCCTGCTGGGGGAAATTCTATTTTCAATCATAAATAAATAACCAATGCATTTATCTCAAAATAATAATGTACAATCATGCTCTATAAATAGGACATCCAAGCTACTTTTGAAATTGTCCAACTTACTTGGGGATGGCTTTGATATCCATGATTTTCCAACAGAAAGTAAGCCTTTACCACATATCAAGGAGGCAATGTGTGATCATCAGAGCCACCCTAGGCTGGAAAAATTCAAACATCGCTCAAATCTCCTCATATAAGATTATTTTTAGATAAATTTATTGGTTGTTTATTTATGATTGAGAATAGAATTCCTCATAGGTCGCCACTGTAAAGTCTGTGTCAGGATTTTTTGATCTGGATGAATAAGGCAGAATTTACTAATGTTCCTACAGTGTGCTATTAATTGAAAGGCTATCGCTTGCGAACTCTTCAAAGAATAGGACACAAATTTATGTCATTCAAACGCTCCATCTCAGGGATATTTTTCGATTCATTTTGAAGTAAAAAAATCCTTCAAAATAAATGTAAGGCAAGTCTGTCTACAGACTAAAATAAGATGACAAAATCAAGTAACTATTGTGCTTTTTCCTCACACTATATAATTTGTTTTGTACACAACGCACAACAAGATTGATTGGGGAAATATTGTCTGGGCAAGTTGATAAGTTAGACCTTAATTGTCGAAGAAATGTTTGGAATGACATTATCCGTTTCCCTCTTGTTCGATAAGAAGTTCGTATCATTTCCACTTAACGCTTGTAGACTTGCAAATGCCTCCCAGACAACCAGCTTGGGAACAGTGATTGGTATTCTGGGACATTAGATGAGATATTTTTGAACATCAATCAGAGAAGTGTGTTTGCATAGAAAAATACCCAGATGATTTTGATTCTGCTCCATAGCACATTGGAAAAGTTGGAGCTGGTCACAAGAAATTACTCTTGGGGCTTTACTTTTTATTCCATTCATCAACCAGCAGGTCAGGCTATTTTAATGAAAAATAATACCATTTAGTATAATTATGCAACGTGCAATTGTTTCTTGTTTGTGCTTTCATGTAAAGAAATCCCCAACCCCACCCATCAAGGATCCGAGAACATAAAATTGGAGTTTCAAACAATTATATTTTGTATGATTCCCGCTCCAAGATGGACAGATAAGATTTAATTTCTAGCTTTTTTTCAAAATATCAGCTTGGGGAACTTCCATATCACATACTACAATGAAGTATTGTATTTTACATAGCTTTGCTGCTTTGTGCCAAGGCATACTACACCAAAGAATATAGAGGGGAGAAGAAGCTCAAGTTGCTATATAGCCCTATGTGCCAAGTCTGTGGGTATCTTCACTCACACAGCAGCCTCACACAACATAGTAACTGAGATGTGATTTCCAACTTTTACTTTTTTGTGTTTTTACACTTTTAAAAAGGATCCTTGTTTGGAAAAATGTTGTCAATGAGTGATCCACTAAAAAGAATGGAATAATTTATGCATAAAAAGTAAAAAATAAAAATATATGTCCACAGCTAAACCAATGGAGGCTGTGTGTTGGATACCCACAGACAGTGCATGACCCCAGTTGACACTGGCAACACATTTCCTGTTACTTGAATATCTTACTACGTTTGTTTATCTTGACTGTCAGCAAGACTGAATGAAGTCTACTTTCAAAATCAGAAATGAAATGAAAAGTAAATGCAAAATATGCCAGAGAAAAGCAGATGATTTCTCACAAAATTTTAGCAAACATTGGCTGCCTGCTTTTAAAGGATCACAAAACATCTTTGACTACATGTGGTAATCTAATATATAAAGAAGTGATCTTCGTAGAACTCGCGATATATGGAAAGTTTGATTTCTTTGCAAAATTTCTTTACAAAAGAAGATTTTACAGGCCTTGAGCAATAGATTAATTGCAAAAAGATATTGTTTTATGCCCTTGTTCACACACACTGCTCAAGTTATGTTGCTATGCAATTGTGAAGAAGAATAAAGAAACCTACAAAGCACCATTTGTGAAAATGGGCTTTCTGAATCTAGAAAGAGCAAAATCACACCATTTCTGTTTGTTCTGTAATTGGATTGATTGTTGCAAATAATTGATGAAATGTCATCCATGGAGCGTTTCCATTACAAGGAATATTTGCCCAAAAGGATGGAAATTTTCGCATTTGTAACCTCTACTCCGCTAATAAATAAATAAAATTTGTCTAGAATTCCCACTTTTGTTTTGATCCGGTGGGAGATGGATTCAGACAAGACTGTGCACAGCAGTGGTTCTTGTTTGTGGTTTTGGGTTCTTGTTTCGGGTTTCCGGGATTGTAGTGCGTCACAAGTTCTTGTAATGCGCCAATTTTTTCGTAATGCACCAATTTTTTTTGTAATGCGCCAATTTTTTTGTAATGCGCCGGCGCACTACAAAGAAATTTCATTACTTTCTGGTGTTATATACCAACCAATATATACCTATTCACTCTGTGTAACATCTATATCCCATTTCCAATCCAAAACTGAATAAAAACTTGT
>JBCAUG010541515.1:2025-14810 GCA_038406175.1 Haplosyllis leylae | reverse complement strand
CTCCTCCATAGTCCAGCTGTTTGATTATTTGGCAATTGACATATTTTTGACACATTCAACTTAAACCACCTCAGCCCGTCACAGGGCTATTTTTTGTTCCTTGCACTACCAGTTTACACAACTAGTAACATGGATACTGTAATGCACCCAATTAATTACAGCAAATACCAAGTTTTTGGTTGCATGTCATTGAGTAATAATTACCAACACAGAATGAACCAACCAGGTGATTTTTTTTTTTACTCAATTTTTCTTTGCAAAGGAAAACATTTCCAGTGAACACTGAATTTAGATACAGTTAATCGTTTCGACGAATTGTCCCAATTGATAACAGAAAAGGGGTATGAGCAATTCAGGATCGATAAATTCAAGTGGGTTGATAGGAATAAGTGTTTCTTTAATACAAAGATAATGTTTACTGGAAATCTTCTCTGCAATATTGTGGATGATTAAAATTCGTTAAATCTTTGAACTAACAGATGCCTGTTGATTTTTTTTCTTCCCCGCATGGTGTTTAGGCGCCCAGCTATGCCCCACGCTCCCTCAGTTCCCGGGCAGAGTCGATCACGGAGGACCCAACGCGGTGGAGAGCAGGTCTGCGTAAAACAGGCAGTTCAAGCGCAGTCCCTGAGCACACAACACATAACAAAGACAAAGAGTCAGAGAAACTGGCTCGATCAGCATCTAGTCCCTGGTTAGCCTCTGATAGGAGGGATGTAAGTGCATGAATTTTATTTTAATTTTCGCCAAACATTGATACAATCAAAATCTCCAGCACTGCATTATGCGTGGTGGAGTAAATCCATGTGTCATCGTTCTCGCGCGTCAGAAAGGATGAAATATCAGAATGATAAGAAAGCAATTCTGGACCTGGTAATTTTTGGTCGAAAATTCTAAAAATTTCACAAATGTGGTATCCATCGCATGAGGTTAAGAAACTTGAATATGACCGGCGTTTATTTGGTTTGAGTCTTAGTGGAATGCCTGCATGATTCCCAAAGTTGTTTTCAAGCAGTGAGTGAGGTCTTTTTAACCTTGCGCTTTTGGTATTTATTAGAGGGAGTAATCCATGTATTGTACACAGTTTTGAAACGTTTAAATTTATCAAGTGTAACAGCGCATTGAATAGAGGCTTGACTGTTAAAACTGGTTAAATAACCAGAGGAACCAGTTTTACTAATGTCTTGCAGTTGCTCACACAACAATTCCATACTGAAGCCTTCCCCAGTGCGTAAGTTATCAACATAATATTTTTTCACTGTTTTTACATGAAATATTCACGATTCACCTTTCGTTGCAGGATTCCATAAAACGACGACCAGTAAGCACATCAGGTTATGGAGACAGTCAAGAATCTAGAAACAGGTACGAGATTATTTGTTATTTTTTATGTACAAAAATGTTATAGTGTAAATTTTGTCAGGAATGTAATATTGAAGCATGTTTGGCCAGTGACTTTGTATCCCCATCTCTTCTATTTTACATAGCCATTATTTTGTATCATTAGAAAAAACAATCCGAAGCTCAGATATTCAAAAACGTTGGTTTCTAACGTTCCATTTCTTTGTTTAAAAAGAGAGAAAAGGTAAATTAAATGTTAGGTCTGACAGTGTTGTTTATTGCATGGCACATTGATTCCTTCCTTCATCTGTAAAACAAAGAATAACAACAAATTGGTTGTGAGATGTGTCGTCCATTATTATATGTTGTGTCTCACCATTCTGAAGCGCTTGCTAGTGTTTAAAAGATAGGAATCACCAGTTTGAACGTTTGTCTTGTTAAAAGAATTTTAGTTTGATTAGTAAAATCACATCCTCTCTTTCACAGTACACTTTTTAATGCTTTAATGCCTCCCGATTCCTTTCCCCAACTTGACAAGTGTTTGGAAACAGTTCACATCAGTATGAAGTGTATTGAAGTTTATTTTTACTTTAGTACTTTTAACATTTTGGTGCCTTTATATCATATAGTTTTTATCACGCAACCAACAAGCTTTCAAGTTTCTTAATGTCATTTGAAGCGTCATGATTGAGATTAAAATAGCGATTTGTCTTTGGACCCCCTCCAAGTATTACTGGGTGTCAAAGTTATGAGTTAGATTTTAGATGGCACTTTTGAAAAAAAGCTTGCAAGATCAATAGAAGCAGCCTTGTGGACATTTTTAATATTTTGCCTTTTGTTGGACTTACTACCGAGTGCACAACTAACATTTGTCGCTTTTTGCCATTTATTTCTGCCGCCGCTGCCTTCTGTTGACTGCTGCTGGTGCTGTCATGTCGCTGTATCGTTTCTCCTGATCCGTTCGTCGTGATGTGATGACGCTGCATGTGTATCATCGTGGTCGGCTTCGCACAGGTTTAACGACTTTAAATCTCGTTACACCTCGTTGATGAACAGAACGACAACAACGACGGCTTCCTCGTCGAGCACGACCAGCTCCTCCACAGCATATCAGTCAGCCTACATACCACTGTCGCGCAGACGGCAGCTTGAGCAAGAAGAAAACGAAAAGAAAGAGGAACAAAACTCATCACACCTTTCGATGCCGACGTCGACTGTTTCGCCAACGTCGCCAACAGGGACAACGACAACAAGTTCGATGTACAGGAGGTTAGTATGATGTTAGTGACTGACATAGTGTGAGTTGGGAGTGAGTTGGTTTCTTATCTCAACTACTTCAGATGGACGTAAATTACTCCAAACAAAATCTTTAGAGATCAGTGCGGACATCTGAAGTAGTAAGATATATTTATCCCCGAAACAGGTGATAAACTTTGAAGTGGACATTTATTCACATATCTTTAGCCCCCCACAAAAATAATGTTGCATAAAACCTTTCCATTATTACTTCCGACTCTGTTGCAAGTTTTTTTAACTCATGGCCCACGATATGGAATACAGAACTGACCAAATCAAAAACTGTTTTGTCGTTTCCTTTTTGTAGTGAAAATTATATCAAATTAAGTCCTTGGCGGTGAGTACTTTTCAAAACCGAAACCACGGTTCGTGAATACACCTGGAGTGAATACGTGTTTTATTTACTCTCTCATTCTTAAAATTTTCTGTGAGCTATTTGTTGTACACTGGTATTTGTAAAATCTTCCCACACAGACAAAAGAGCAATATTTTTCACAGTACGTAGTTCTAAAATTTGCACACGTATTGTAGCATGTCGATAAATGAACAGACACCAAGTGTTTGGGAAGTTACTTTACAAATATAAATCTGGGTAACGGAACAGAAAATTTTATTTTAGGTGTAATATTTTTTGTCTCTCATTCTAAACAAGTGTAGTTAATCTATCAGTGTTTTCAACTTTTTTTATAAATTTTTGGAGGAGTTCTTTGGAAAAAAGCGCCTATATAGTGTCTTGTACCGTTGGAATCGACTTGCATAAAGAATTTGATGATTCAGTCAGCATGCGAGAAAATAATACAGTGTTAAGATATCTTGGCAGCGTTTCCGTGCAGCAATCTGTGATTAATAGAATATGAGTTGGCGATTTTATTGATGATTGATCTCCCACAATACTAGAACACTAGGTAGTCTCCCATAGATGAGCGTAAACCTTCCAGTACTGCAAATTTTCTTTATTATGTAATGTCTTGAATATTTCAAGAGAAAATGGGATTGTGTGTACATTTGAAAGATGTGGATAGGCTTTTATTTTTGATAATAGAATAAATTACTTATTTTCGCGGCACATCTGTTTGATATCACCGCTTATCAGCTATTTACTCGCTTCCAACCACACAGCCGAGTTGGTGTTGTACGCTTTGAAACAGTAAGTTTTGAGTACATATTCATTGTGTACTATGTACCGTGTGTGATGAGCACCAGTGAATTGTATAAGTGACAGTGGTGTTGTGTCTGTGTTCATTATGTTAACAATGCACTTATTTTCATTATTAGGTCGTATGAACCTCCGAAACGCGATGAGGAGAGAGAAACGGAAAGGAAAGCCAAGGCACGACGAGCACGGGAAACAAGAAGATCCACGCAGGTTCGTAATTTGTCAATATTCTGCAAGTGTATCAATACATTCGGACTTCTTCCATTGAGTGCTGAGCATTTTAAAATGTATAAATTAAAATAAATGACTGATACGCTTCCCATTGGTAATTCACAGGGCGTAACAAAAGAAGATTTGGAACGAGCGGAACAAACGTTGAAACAGGCCTCGATTGACACGCGGTTGTCGTCGTCATCAGCGTCCGAATTAAGTGATAAAGAAAATAAACCAGATAGTGCACAATCAATACACAGAAGATTAGACGACAAAGATGTAAGATTTACATTTCTTAATTATACTGTGTAAGTTTTTTCTTTTAAATTTTTTGGAGGACACATGTTCTTTTTGTGGGGCCACTGGTACCCCTGTGTACGTTTGGAAATCAATAAATTATTGTCGATTGATATATATTCAAATTAAATCCACCATTCCACTTATATATCAACAGTAGTCTTTTGTATTCATCTGCTTTGCTTAATGCTTAAACTTTACTCTTTTTATGACAGGAATCTTTATCAAATAGAGATAGTTTACGACGTTCCAGAGACTCTGGTATAGGTGCTTCAATGGAATCAACAACATGTAAGCATACTTTTAGTGAAAGATATGATAAGTATTGTACTTACCAAATTGTAATGCTACTGTTAGTAGTGCTTGGTTACCACTAAATGTTCTCGGACTTTTTCCCAGCAGCAGCAGTAATATTGGTTTTTGTAGTAACACATTCATGGCTTAAGAAAGATTGGTAACGATACAAAACTGTTTACAATAATATTTAATATCTTGCAGCATATTTAGGTAGTATACGGGGCTCAACGAGTACCACGTCCAGTTCATTAACCACCACCACCAACACCGTTCCCTCTTCGTCCAGTAGTAGTTATACCTCAACCACAGACAGTACGTCTTCATATCGTTCGCCGTATCGTAGTAAATATCTACGGGATGATGATACTGCAGAAACAAATAGTACAGGTACGTTCTCTTTGTCATACAAAATTCAGAGAGTCACGTTATAGGTTTGATACTGCATTATTGGAAATAGTGCTGTGTATATAGTGTTGTAAGGTGGATATTTGAATTTCCCTTTCGAAGTCATTTTAAAAAGTACAAAGTTCACATTTCAACTTGTAATTCGTGATGATTTTGGGTTTACTTTGTAGAAAAAGAGGACCCCAGTCAAAAATCGTCCGCAATTCGAACAAGGCGAAAACGAGAAAGTCGTCGACCGACTGGGAAAATTGCCCTGGAGGACTTACAAGTTAGTTCCTTCAAATTTTTTTTATCAGTAGATCGCTGCAATTTGTGGAAAAAATTGGCAATGCAAGGTTGATTGAAATGACAAATATCCAATAATTTTTCCCAAAAGGATGCCACTGATGATCTCTGCAAAACCAAAACACAAGGACGAACACTAAGACGATCGGTTTCGTGTCCAATGGTATCATTTATTAAAAAGAATTCTTGTGTTCAGAAGGAGACTTTGTTTGAAATTTCTATTGGGTTTTCAGTTCTTCAAAGTTCTTTGAATGGCTGGTGTTAAAGGATTTGGAAGGTGGCATGCAGTGATTCCTGCACAAGTGTTATTCGATCGATCGAATTTCTAAACTGTGTTGACAATAAAACATAATTTCGTAATATGCAGAGCCTGGTATATTTGTGGTGCACATCTGGTGAATATTGATTATATTTCTGGAGTTATGTTAGATATAAAATCAGAACAATTTGCATTTTAGGGTGTTACCAATGAAGAAACTTCTACAGAAAAAACCAAAGATGATAAAACAGAAGATAAGGTAAGTGAATAGTTCATCGCAGATTTGAAATGTTGTGATGGAATGCAAAACATACCAACAAAGACCTGTCTGAAGATGTATCAATCCCTGCTTTCATTAGAACCATGTTTATTAGTTGTAGCTTGCTGGTTCATATGAACTTGCTGGTTCATATGAACAGGAAGGAATATCTTTTTTTCGTTATAAGTTACATTTTCAACATATAATACCGATGAAGAACGCAGAGAATGTAGTGCAAGTGATTTGCATTTTAGGCTTTGCCGTTTAATGTTTTGGGATAGAAGAGTATTTTAACACTTTTAATAATTGTTATGCGACGGGCCAGGTCTTTCTAAATTATACAATTCACTTCCTTTCAGTTAAGAAACTGAAAAATCAATGAAAATATATAAGTTGCCGAAAAGCAAGCCACTGGAAAAAAGCTCATGAAAGAAGAGACGTACAAAATCAGACTTGAGACATCACCATTACAAACAGTCACTTAATTATTAAACAAATTGGTTTTGGCAGAAATGTTATTCTTCTCCTAAACTTATAATAAATGGGGATATTGCCTTTGTTCGTGCAATTTAGAATATGGCCTTTGGTTTCAAACTTGGCCTGTTGTCGGCTGAATGTATTCAGTAAAACCTAATCATAATCCTGTTGAGTTAGTAATGAATTTAAATGATGATCATCGGATGGAGTACTTAATTCACTGTACCCTTTTGATAACGTATTGAAATTCTGATAGTTGTATACCAAATGTTGAAGCGGTATTGGGGTCACACACTGACATTATTTAGCTTCTCGATACATCAGTTTAAATTACAAGGTAATAAAGGGCGTATTTTAGCAACACTTTTTCGTCTGTCTTGTCGTGTGATAGACAGCAATTACGAAAAGGTTATGGCTTGTGTAGGTTGTGGAAATGTATTTATTGTTTGGCGACACAAATTTCATTTTCAAAGGTCAATTCTTTATGTGATGTGATTCAGAGTGAAAACTGCTTTTGGAAAATACTCTTAGATTACACACAAAAGCTACTTTTTACTGGCGATAGATTGTCCACAAAGCAATTCTGAAATGTATGTTAAGCCTATTTCTTTTTCGTAGAATATGTTGTGTGGCATTTTCACTTAATTTTTGCAGATAGTATTAACAGATCTTTCACCTGCGTGAATATTGAATCACAACATTTACCTAAGAAATGACATCATACGGGGTACTTTTCTGTTGATTTAATGGAGGTGTCTCCTGGAAGGTAATGAGGCGCAGTCGTAGCATTTTCCATCATCAAAATAGATGGAATTGTTTGTGGTATTTTGCGGAATGAGTACAGGTAAACAAAACGATAATGGAAACGGCATGGCAGTCAGAGAGGAAAAATCACACAGGGGTAGGCAATCTGTGCGAAGCCAATGAGTACAAAAGAAAGTTATTTTGTACAATTACCTGTCAGCAGTTAACATGCATGGAGAATAGAGATATCCGTGGGTACTTCTCTTCTCTTGTCTTAATCTTACCTCCTGAAGGGTTTCTCAGTGCATTGACTTTCTTCATTGCCAGTTCGAGGGTTTTTTGCTTGTTCCGTGTTTTTCAACTGCGGCTTTTATAATGTTGTCTGTCTATCTGCATCATGTGTGTTGTATGTTGTAAGAACGTTTTGAAAACAAATCGCTTATTTTGGGATCCCACGCCGGTATTTCTGAGACTCGCTGACTTTTCGTCAAAAGTTATTACCAATGATTTGGGGCTACGAGTACAGACAGAATATTTTAGTCGAACATTTGATTGCGGTTTATAGTTGTGGAGGCGTACTGTTGTGCTGCAGGTGAAATTACAAAAGAAAGATGTTAGAATTCTCATTGTATTTGAACCCCCAATGCTTTTCAGTAATTAGGTTTGAACATACTTGCATTGGTGATAAACGATGTGCTTCCCAAAAGTTTTCCCCTTCAAAATAATTAAGTTTTGGCTTTCCATTAGGTCTGTTGCTGTGCCTTTATTTCTCATCTGCACTGCAATCTTGACCAGCCATACAAACCGATTCGCTGCATTTCGGAAATCTAAAACTGTTTCAACGTTATTTTATGTTTAATGCCAAAACATTAACACAAAAATATTTTGCACAAAATTACATCGGATGGCTCTACTTACTCTGGTATAACTAACCATTCGTCTACAAGTCCATGCATCACTTGGCGTGTAAAGTTTGTAAGCTGTTGCGTGTAGTTTTTACGTAATCACTTGTGTTGTTCAGATCCAGGTGAGCTTATGTTTACCTGGTGAAGAGATACACATAATTTAAAAGAGTTGTGACATGAGAGCAGTTGTTTATTTGCACAAACCTGGTGAGAGTTGAAGTAGGGGGCGGACTTCTGCACAGAGAAAAGGGTCAGGGAGGAGGGAGTGAAACTTTTCAGGAGAGATCGGGAATTCTAATGCATTATCTCTGTTATCGCCATAGTTACTGAGTACGGGATGACTACAGGAGTCTGGCATGCTTGAGATAATTGATGTACTGTATAGTACTAAAGCCTGGTCCGTTAGTGGCTGGCTTTATATAGAAAGTAGAAAGTAGGCCGTCTGCTGCTGGTAAGACTCTGGTACACCAGGAGGATCTGGAGTCCGAAGGCCTGCGCAGCAGCCTCCTCCTGCAGTGTCTTATTAACTGATTGCGACTCAAGCCCGTTACCAAGAAGCCGTACAGACCTGGAACCGATGATTAAAGTAATTCAAGTTTGAACCTCTGAATCATTTCCAGCATTATGGACATCATATGCAACCTCGATAAAAGTAACTAAATTATTGTTCTGTCCTGTATAATTATTGTTGTGTCCTGTATGTTTGTCCGCAAATAATTTTAAAAAAAATTATTGCCGTTTAACATCATCATCCACTGTGCGACATGGAGAATTCCAACGTTGTTGAACTGAACTGCTGCTGTCGACGGGCCTGTCTAAGGTGAAGTTCCCGTAGATCCTTTCAGCCATCATTATCTATCCATCCATCCTTCAGTTTCAGCTTTGAATGCAGCTGCATCAGTATCCGCCCATCATCCACCTCCCTTCCACACGCACCGGTCCTACATGTAACAGTAAAAGTTGGCAGTGAGTACCTGAGTCAGAAAAGTGAAGAAGACTAGAGAGGCCTGGAGCGAGCTGCAGTAACAAGACTGCTGGACAATGGCTGCCACCATCTCATCCTCATCTGCACGGCGACCGCCACGGTGTTCTGGGACAGATGTTGACTGACCCAATTCCATAACGAGACGAATGTCACATGAACCGTGCCACACGACATCTGCACTGATTTCAAATAAGCAGAGCGACTTACTTTCGTTACATACATCGGCACATAAAGGACTGGACGGCCAACATTTTATCAAGTGCTATCAAGCGACATTGACAGATTTCAGCGAATAATATTGGTTTAGAATACTGAACAAGGACACCGGTGTATTTTGTCGGGGCAACTGGCTGGATTATCGCCAAGTGCAAATGTTCCTCTGTAGCGGAACGCATTGTGTAACGCTATCATTTTAATTATATGACGTACATGATATGTTTTGGCTGTATATGCATGCAACCACTGGCGTGTAACAAGCTTAACTACTATCTAGCATGTTACCAGAAGGACTGGGGTTTAAACCTAGGTGATCGGATGGAAGTCTTGAATTTGTGTGTTCACAGATTTTTTACATGACTGAGATCGTAAAACTACTGTCCTCGACATAGCGTTTCTGCCCATCGTACCACACCGTGAGCCACTGATAACGTTTGGCGTCTGGGAATCATCTTTCTTTTGTTCTTATCCTCAGAGCAATGGGGTTTCCTTTTTATTTGTTAAAGAGACTAGTTTCTTTTTAAATGATTTTCGACAGTAGTAAACTAAAACTTATTCTTTACAGATAATTTTTTATTCAGAGTATTAGAAAGCAGCCATTGAGGAGAAAAGTATTCGGACTAGCTTTGGATCGCAGGGCTGTTATGCTATCTTTCTGTACCTTTGGCTAGCTCAACTTTGATGTACACCGTATCAGTTTCCATCGGAGGTTAATGTTTCGGATCCTCCGGTGCTTTAGCTAGCATAATTTGCGGCGGAAAAACTACAGTACCTGCTTTTACCGTTTCACTGTTCTCAAAGGCCTGGAGTGCATTAAATGATGTGGCCAACAGGTCTGTTGTGTTGTTGCGGTTGAGTTACCAGCACTTTATGCTCGTGTTTTATTTGCGGAAAATTGTGCATGTGTCGAACAGTTATCAGTGACTAACAAGGTATGCTCTACATCCACAAATACTTGTCATTACCTTAAAAGTAGGGGCCTGTCCCCCATAAACTTTCGACATGTGACGCATTATTGAGGCTGTTTATTATTCTAAGCTAACTTTTCGAAAGTTGTGTACCACACAATACGTAGCGCAGTCTACAGCGGCGAGTACTGGAAATTTGGCAAAGTTTACACAACAGGAAAGAGTGTACGATAGTGGCGTCTGAAGTACTCTACTGCAACCGAATGAGCTGAAGTTCGGTTACTTTGCATTGTTGTAAGAGAAAGATAAGTCATTGGATCGAAACCACTGCAAGGTGTTGCTATAATCGACTGTGTACTAATAGCTTTGTAAGTGATTTTAGAGGACAGTTCGATCTTAATTTACAAAACTTGTTGTCTCTCCTGAATGAAGACTGTTATTTATTGTTGGACAACTGGTGTGTAACTTTTGTGTACGAAGGATTTTTCTGTTGCATTGTGATCGATGTTTGATAACAATTCCATATCAAGGTTTTTGCTAACGACTTGAAAGTTGAATGATCAAAATTGTTACATAAGAAGCATTCCTTTTTGTTTAACCTTTTTTTCCACGTAGAACAGTATTAAAACTACTGTGCCTCATACATTCAACAGTATTTTGTGGTGTTAAATACGGCACTCGAACACAATCACGTAAACTGGACTGTGATAAAAATTGATGAAATCATATTTTGTATGATTTTTTTCATACTTTGTATGAAATACAGACGCAGCAATGTCTTACGGTGCTTATGGTTCATCACCACCCTCCCCGTACCTTGGACGATATTCGGGGAGCAGTCTCAGTACCATAGCTGGAAGTAGTAGTACACCATACGGTGGTCACGGCTATGGCTCTTCTTCAGGAGGTAGTGTCTACGCACCAGGCTCTTATACCCCGGGGTCGTACGTTTCTGGATCAGGAAGCTACGGACATGCTGTCCAACCATATACAGGATCCAGTTCAAACTACTCTACCGGATCTGCCAGTAGCTATGGAAGTGGCAGTTCTGGATACACCGGATCTTCTGGAGGGATAGTTGCGTATGCAGGAGCGGGACCTTATGCAGGAAACACAGCTGCGACAGCGTATGACCCAGTGTCTGGAAGCTATGCGGGAACAAGTCCTTACGCAAGTGGCGCTTCGAGCTCGTATGGTTCTACTTCATATTCGGGGTCAGCTGGCGGAAGTGCAGGAAGCGGATACTCAGGTTCAGGTTCCGGAAGTGGTGCTGCATCCACCGGAAGAACCAGTGGCAGCACCTCGGCAATAAACAGAACTGCAAGCGCCGACAGAGCCTATGCGTCCAGCAGTAGGGGAACGGACCCGAGTTGTGCCGTTCCCCGGAGTGTCAGCGCCGATCGCGCTGGAAATCTCTATCCAGGTGGTGGAAGTAGTGGCAGCCTGTACAGCAGTGGCAGTCTTAACAGCGGCAGCTCCACCCTAGGGGCCAACAGCGGGTATGGACATTCAAGTAGTGGTTATGGATCTGGTCTTGGCTCAGGTTACAATTCGCGGTCCAGTTCCACATCTAGTTTGGCGAAAACATCCGAGCAAGACGTAAGTAAAAGATGTGCTGCCCACAAATTAAGGAGTATCATTAAAATGACATGTTCAGTGTTTATGCGGCTTAAAATGATTATATAATACGTAAAACACATTCGTTTTATTTGTTCATTTGGGATGGATTATCGAGGATTTTGTAGACTTGTTTTGGTCCCAGCCAGTACACTTAATTCGTTGATTATGTAAGACCATGTTGATACGATTTACAGTGCTTGGTGTTGATTCTGCAAGAAAGCTTAAGAATACGATTTAGACTGAATGCCTTCTATATTTAAAATATTAAACAGTCGGGTAGGGTAGCTTGGCACAGATGCATTTAGTTATTGTTCTGTCTGTCAGGGAATGTTCAGAGCCTTGAGGTTCGTAGCCAAGTGCAATAACCTGGGAAGTTATTAACTGGCAGCTTTTAATTACATAATTACTCAATGAGGTCGAATTGCAAAGGTTGCGGCCTCATGTCACATTCTAGATACATTTACACTGCAGTATATTCTCGGCAAGCAGAAAAATATTCCGTACCTTCAAGGTACCAAGACAATTTTATGTCTTTCTAGTGCAGTGGTACTCAGGAATTTGGAAGAAATTGGAAGACTGGTAGCTTAACGAGTTCGCAACGTAAACGTTGTCAACTGTAACGTAATTCAAGTGCTTTAAACTCTTGTGTAATGGATTTTGTTGTCGACTGAAGTTCCTCGAAACGAAATAATTAAACGAATGCACTTGACGAAATCACTCGGTGTTGAAATTTCTTGTACTTTTGCTAATTTCTCAGTGCAAGTGACCCTTGTTCATCAGCGTAGTTCTGTCGGGTTCTTGGCTCAGTACTATGGAACGCAGTATCCGCGTACTCTGAGGTAAACAGCTGTGTGAACGACGAACCCCTCACGATTGCATAGATTATTTTAGTTTGTGTATATCACAATAATGTATGGGTTTGCTGGATTCATCAAGTCCCCCCATTCACTCACAACTGAGTGGAAAAAGTTGTCAAAAACTTGTAGTTCACCCTAAAATCTCACCAGATGTCTGACATAGTCAAACCCTCCTCCCCCCTACCCTCGCCCCCAGAAATAGGGAATTTGGGTTCAGGCACATTTGGAATCAGCATCAAAAGTTAGCATCCACCCCGCTCATACC
>JBCAUG010541404.1:0-14812 GCA_038406175.1 Haplosyllis leylae | reverse complement strand
ACTCAGTCCTGGGGGGGTACTCGGGTCTGGTCCAGGGGGGGTACTCAGTCCCCCCCCCCCAGAAAAATTTTTAAAATTTTTTTTTTGAAATTTTTTTTGGGGACTTGATTCCCCGGGGATAGGTCGGCTACGCAGCGGGCGGTATGCCTCTTGCGTTCACGCAGGAGGACTTTCTTGTTGGTGTTATTTTTGCAACCTTATAACTTTTTGGTGACTCGTTTATAGTCACAATAGTGGCTGGTTTGGATTTTTACCCCAACATTTTGGGAAGGTGGCGGGGACTTTCTATTTTCACCAATACTAACCGCGACAATAAACTGCAAAGCTATAAATACCTCAACATTAATTAATGTTTCTATTTTTTCTTTTGCTTCTTTCATTGCCGTCTGGTTGGGAGCAAACATCTTGATAGTGTCTCCATCCACCTGCAGAACTGTTGCTCCTGTGCACAAATAAGAGTGAAAGATGTTCACATTTATTTATTCAAATTATTCTTTCGTTCATATAAAGATCGATTTAAATAAATAACTCTTACCTGTTTCTGCAGTAATCCTTTTTATATTAACTCCCCCATTTCCCATAAGTATTGTGTGTTTGTTAGAAGGTATATCCAGGTTCTCTAAAACTGGGCCATTGTCCTTTCGGGTAGGTCTGGACTCTTTCAGTGTATCATTCATAATGTTGATTATGGATTTCTGGCCGTTAACACCTCTGTCAATTGCTTGTAGTACAAGGCTCAGCGGTATTCCTTCAAGTTTAATGTCTGCCTATTGTAAAGTTTATTGATTATGGTAATTTGGGTAGTACAACTGAAAGGATGTTTTCACTTTTTTTCTTTTGAATAAATTTAATGTTAAGTCGGTATAAATACATCAAATACAAAAACATGTCTTTGCGCGTTACTGTAGTCATCTACATTTTTAATCTGTTTACCTGTAAGGCAGTAATTCCATTAACTGTGCCAGCTATCTTAAAATCCATATCGCCCATGTAATCTTCGATTCCCTGGCAGAAAAAAAATATATACACATGTGTCACAGGGAACTATCTTAACTATTTCGTCGTTTTTTCACATACACACCAATATGTCGGTTAGAAGTCTAAAATCCTCAATTTCACCATCATTGGTAAGCTTAGTGACCAATCCTATGGCGATTCCAGCCACAGGTTCACTTATAGGAACACCCGCATCCATCAATGCCAAACTGCCTGCGCACGCGGAGGCCATTGAAGATGAACCTAGGAGAAAAAAAAATACATTTGTTGACTTTTGTTTCTTCCTGAATAAAACGCCCATAATTGTGCTGAACTATTACTTAAATATCAAGTTGGTATACATGGTAAGATCAAGTGTCTGTGTCTATGGATTGAAATACGGCCAAAATCGGCAGAGAGGCAGACAAAATTTGAACGAGAAATGAAGATCCGTCGTACCGTTAGATTCCAGTACTTCTGCGGTGAGACGGATTGTAAAAGGTTCGTCACTTGGTACAACCGGTCTGAGAGCCTTTTCTGCCAAAGCACCGTGGCCATATTCTCTTCTTCCCGCCCCTGGTCGACCTGTTTCATTTGTAGCATACGGCGGAAACTAAAGGGAAAAGAAACCAAAGAAGCCGCGGCCTGTTCACGACTTTCTGTAGCTTGAGTCTGCTTGTTCGGAAAACCTTGAAGTCATGCGTATTTATTTTACATTTATTTCTGGATTCGATGGCCACTGTCCACACTGCTACCCAAGGCAAGGTACGAACCACACATTGCTACAAGCCACACAGGTAAAAGCCCATTTACATCTAGCGACAGCGACGCCCCAGCGACATCGCTCCAAATGGGTTGCAAAGCGATTTCCAAGCGACAGTCACTGACACTTGGTGTAACAGTACAGGACAGGATTCATACGTTTGATTTGGGAGCGATTTCGCAGCGGTGTCGCAAACGCTAGGTGCAAACGGGCCCTAAAAGTGATTGTTTTGTTGCATCTGAGAAGACATGTTCACGTTCAAGGTTCTTCCAATGATGGAAGGATTTCTTCTCTCTGAGTGGGTAAAAGCGCATAAACTTTACACATCGACAGATGTCGGACTGTGACAAGTCTAACTAAGACCACAAGGTCAAGGCCGTCCCCCGGCCAATATATAGCATGCCCCTAGCAGACAGCGGGCACTTCAGTAAATGCTCCCAGCATAAACACAACCTGTAGCCCTGCCAATAAACTGACATTCACGCACCCTAACTGTGTCTTTGTCATTATGACCCCACAACAACAGACATTAATTTGTTCCCATTCTTGTTGCACTAATCTCAAGTATAACGGAACCATTAATCAAGCACTTTGTTGGTGGCTCGTTAGAGTCACCTTAGTCACTGGTTTTTAGCTTTTTTGGCCCAAAATTTTGGGAACGTGGTGGGGATTATGAATGCCATTTGCTGTTCTGTGAATGTAGATGGGGTGTTCCAGTTGGAGGTGGTGGGGATACCTGAACCCTACATGCTTTAATCAAAGTTGTTTGAACTTTTGTAATCAGAGGTGGTGGGGACACAAGAAACTAGTTTTTGGTGCCTTCATGTCCATTTGCACCCTTGGTGGGGACACCTAACACCTTTACACCCTTTGTGGCCTGTCTTTGCAGCCTTCACACCGTCTGCACATTTCACACCCTTTGCACCCTTCACATCCTTTATCTCTTTGCACCCTAAACACACTTTGTGCCCCTCACATCCTTTCTGTCCTGTTTTCCTGCTCTTCACACAATTTTTGCACCCTACTCATACTTTGAGCCCTTCACACCTTTTGTGCCCTGCCCTTGCATATGTGACCTTTGCACCCTGCCTTTGTGCCCTTTGCACCCCGACTTCATACCCTTCTCACCCTTTGCACACTTCATGCCTTACATTCACATCCTTTGCACCCAGGAATACTACAAATTTTGGGTAAATTTGTGATTGTGACTTTGTAAATTTGTGATTGCGACTTCAAAGAGGTAACATCTACATACCAGTGCTGCCAGGGCACAAAGAAAATGAAGGCATGCCACAAAGGGTGTAAAGAGCCCCAAGAGTGAAAAGACAGAGTACAAAGGGACCACTTCAACTTTAACAGGCAAATATAAACAATCTGGGCAGTTTCATGTCACAAATATTAGTCAAAAAGAAACACAAAATATTCACCAGTAATCTTACAGAGTTCCTTCTGACACCATGTAATAATATAAAGAGGCAGGAATTGTTTCTGCAAACATTTGTTCATGATGGCTACACAAGGATATGTACGGAGTATGGAGATATGCCACATATGGCATCAGATAAATTGGCATCTGATAGATTGGCGTCGGATAAAATGGCATTGGATAGATAGTACCCGGTGCCGGTATCCGGCACCTGTGTTGACCGGCGCCCAACGAGCCACCTAGTGTAACTTTCACTACCTGATATTTTATAAAAGTGATAAGTGAAGTACTGGACAACTAAATACTTTTACGACCTACCTCGTAATGAAGAAAGAAGTTCTTTTCTTTTATTCCACTGAAACAAACGAACAAGACAACCTACCATTAACATTACGCGGCAATACCGACCACGGCCACCGTCCTTATCATGCTAGACCAGACCCAGCCGAGGGGGGAGGAGCAGGGGCAAGACCACCTGAACCAGGGTACCCCCTCCCCCCGACCTGGACCAGGGCATCCCCCTTCCCTCGGACAGGATGATTTGGACCAGGGTACCCCCTCCCTCCGGACAGGAAGACCTAGACCAGGGTACGCCCACCCCAAGAGGGGATGATCTGGACCAGGGTAGCCCCCCCCTCCCCCGTGAACAGCAAACAACAAACATCGGTGAAAACTTAACTTACCACCCCCCCCCCTACTACGTACGCGGGTAGGTAAAAATAGCCCTGTGCAATCATCGCCATTTGCAACAACAACTTTTTTTTAATGCGTGTGATACAGTTTTCGCACAATTGACATGAAGGGCAATCACTGTAACCAGTAACGTGCTAAATTGACACCATGATAATCTGATTAAAATTTACTTACCAAATAATTTCGGTCAGTGAGTCAACTCTAGCTGCCGCATCTGGTGAATCGAAAGTTAAGGTACACAAAACCTGTCAAAATTATGAACTAGAATGAGTTACCATAATAACCCAGATACACGACCAAGTGAGAATAATCTCCATTTTCTTCACGAAACAGGTTGTCCATGGCCTTTGCACAACCGAAATTTTCATAAATCATTTAGGACTTAAGAATTTCACTCCCAAAATACACTTTAGTCTGTGGTCCAGCTGGATAGATATTTTCTTCGCTGGGCAACCAAATTCAATATACAGATTATAAATTATTCGCAATTTATTACCAGGAAACTTGAAAGAAATACCAGATTAAAAGGAGCAAGGAAACTTCACTGGTAGCCCGCAGCTAATTTTCACGTGCACCCATTCGCCTATTTTGTCTATTCTTATTTTATATTCACTCTAACTGAGCATGAGCACCGGAACAGAATTCTCCTAAAAATCCAGGTACCGACCATATTTTGATGTGAAATTTTGGCAAGGTCCTTAATATAGGGGCCAGAGGCCTCCCTATCTTCAGGGCCTTCCTAAACACTTCAGCCCTCAGCCAACATGGACCATTACCCCTGCTACCTCCGCTTTCAATCCAACATTTGGGACATTTTTGATAAAACATAATTTTGTAAATAGTTCACTGCAATGGAAAAGATAGTAACCAACCGAGACTTTAGGATTAATTAGTTAACTAGCATTATCATCAGACAGGACAATAAGATAATAGATACAAGAACTACAGGGTACAAGACAGCCTCACATTGATATTACAAGGCAATACCGATTAAGGCCCCCTATCCTTCCTGACCATGCTAGACCAGACCTAGCTTGGGGGCCTACTTCCAGGCCAGTCCTTCCATTGCTTCTTCCTGCCTGGTCCTTCCTTAGGGGAGGATTGGGGGTCACCTACCTACCTGGAAGGGGAGGGGAGGCGGGGGGGGGGGGTCATTTACCTCCAGTTAATTGTAACATAGTTCTTTATTTCGAGCTAAAGAAATCGCAGACGACTCTCAAGTGAAAAACATGCCTTTTAAGCTCCTTCGGACTGGACGCTTCTCTATGAATTAACTCACAATTTGTCGTGTAAATATTCATTTAAATGGAAATGAATTGAATTTTCTGTTAAAAATGTACCATTGTGCCTCTGCCAGTCTCTCCAAGCAAGTTGAAATAAACAGATGTTAATACCTGCGTTTGCCCTCTCTGGAACAGAGCGGATCCATGCAACGGCTGATACAGATCGACCTCACAAGAAATTGGCCGAATGTCCTTCAAGTTCCTCCCGTCACATCTACAGAAATAGCAAATAGCTACATAAATCAATTAACTATTTCATCAGTAATGTGGAATTTCGGGGAAATTTTTATTAAAAATAACATGAAACCTATTCCATAAGAGGAATCGTTTACCTTATGTCCCTTTCAAATATTAATTCTCTGAAGATATCCTTCTTTAATTGGTTCATGTGCTCTTGAAGTAAAGACATATCTTCTTCTGGATATTCTTCTACAAAAAAAAAACAACGCTAAAACGTGGTGATTTTATTATTGGATTGATCAATTTTTTTAATTTTTAATGAGAAACGGTACCAACATAGATTAAAAACGAGACAACCTCCCATTGACATTACGAGGCAATGCCGGCCACGGATCCCCCGTCCTTGCTTAGCTAATCATGCCAGACCAGACCTAGCTGGGTTGGGGGCTCTTTCCAGACCAGTCCTTCCACTGGTCCTTCCGGAGGAGCGGTGGGGAAGGTAACCCACCTACCTGGCCAGATGGATTGGCGGGGGGGGGGGAGGGGGGGAGGAGTCACCTACTTACCTGGCTGGGGGGGAACCTACTTAGCCAGACCATGAGCCACCCCGACTCCCCTCCCACTGTGAACAGAAGGACAGACAGGACTGAAAACATTACCTTCCCTCGTACTTCGTACGTGGTCGGTAATGACCTGTTACGAAATCTATCTCTTTAAGGTTCAATTTCCAGGAAGCTCCATGACACTCTACCCGTGGGAACTCGGGAAATAAAAAGTCATACCCTTTAATTTTGAAGAAACATCATCTAGAACCTCACGTACAGCCACATCTCTTGATACCTAAAGAAAGGTAAAGAGATTCATATAATTTGATAATGTTTATCACAAAATTGACCACTAAGTCCAAAGCTTCTTGTTCTGTTTCATCTTTAAACATACCTTATGATGTGAAGAATTTGAATAAACTTCTCTTACTCGAAATTCTGCCAAACTAAAACAAAATACTTTCAATGACAATACAAATCAGAAGAATTTTCTACGTGTAATCACAAACAAAAGTAGTAAATATTAGGATGCATACCTTCTCATTGAAGATACGATTTCTTCTTTACATGAAGCCAATTCCTGCGGTTCCCTTTTAGGTTTACCCCATTTAGTGCTCATTTCTTGAATAGCTTTCGCTATTCGTGCAGCTTCTTTAACACCCTTTGCCACAGCCGACTGAAAGGTATCCTTGGGCAGAATTTCTGCGGATGCTTCAAGCATAACTGTAAAACAATCACACTGATTTTACTTTACACACGTCGATGATTAATGTACAACTCGAGGCGAGGAAAATTAAAAATATATCTTACCAACTTTGCAATCAATTGTGCTGGTAACAACCAAGTCAAGTTGACTTTTCTTCAACTCATATCTAGTAGGATTTATAATTACTCCGCCATCTACGTATCCAACTCTGACTGCACCTATGGTGTACAAAAACTATATATTATAAAATTTCCTTCAGGAAATCAGACGATAAAATGACTTCTTAAGATACAATTCAATTTGATTTCACCTACCAACTGGACCATTCCATGGGATATCTGATAAAGCAAGTGCCGCAGATGTGGCATTAATACTCAATATTTCCGGATCACAAACTCCATCCACAGCTAAGAGATTGCACAACACCTGTGCAAAAAAATCTGTTGAAATCCATTTTCGCCGCAAAATCATTTTACTTATCATCGGAGTTAGTGAAATAAAATTAGAGTTTAACTGAATTCTGAGAACGGGAACTTGGATCAATAAACAGTCCAAAAATGGCGCAACTGCCTCCATTTTTTGAAGGACGTCGCACTGGTAAAAATTCACCTCATGGGCATTTCTCAACAACTTAGCACGTTGAAAACATGTAACCGATCACTTCCGAGCTCCCAGTACACAGTCAACAGTGAGAAAAAAATAGATACCAAAATTAATATACCTGTGTGTCACTGCTGTACCATTTGGGAAATAAGGGACGAATAGAACGATCTGGAAGTAACGAAAAGTCAATGTACATGATGATGTACTGCAGATTAAGGGACTAAAATAATTTCAACTTGCTTTTACCTATCATCCGACTGGTAAGTATTTCCTTCTCTGTGGCTATATTTGCTTCTTTTCTGAAGTAATTAGTTGGTATTCTTCCTGCAGCCGCAGCTTTCTGTCTGTAATCAACCTAAATATATTTTTTAAATTGCTATTCTCAGCATATAATCTGTAATCGTGTTTGCACACTTTTCTTTCTTTTCCTTTTCTTACACAATACAAGCGCTTTTTTTTAAATAATACCCGTCCCCGTGTTCAAGATTTCAACAGTTGCTTGTTCTTATTCAATTCACTCACAGTCAGTGGTAAGAATCCTAAACTTCTCACAGCCTTGATGGGACTTACTGCTGTTACCATGACCGACGTTTCTTCAAGCTGCATAGAACAATTATTAAATATATCACCTTACTCGGATGTTGTCTGGTTTGAAGTCAGCATTACGAAAACAATTTTACTGCGAACTCGTCGTGTCTCGTAGAAATGCTTCATTTTACGTTCCTTTTCTTTTACGTCGATGCTGTACACAGCACTCGACTTCATGGATGGATTCAAAAATCAGAACTGTGGGTATCCACTTCTGAGTCTCCTCTTCTGGTCATGTACGCTTTACACTTCGGGGAGGGAGCGGGGTGTAGGGTAAAGTTTAGTATGCTCCAAACAGCATGTTCATGACGCTTTAAAGGAAGAAGCTAAACCATTACACAATTTAGTGCCTTTGGGTAAAGCATAGTCATTTGTGATTTTTTTTTTATTTTATTCATTTATTTACTTACCTGTATGCAATCAATTCTTCAGATTCACCTCTGCTGTGACACCTACCGACCTCTTGGTGGACAGCATGACAGCCAAACCCCTTTACCTACTTACTTTTTTCATTATTGTTCAGAGTCGAACTCGAGCCGCAATGTGCGGCAGACAGGCCCACCAGTCATGATACTTTAGGCTTTTTGGAGGGGGAGAGTAAAGTATCGTCACGACATGCTATGCTTTATAGCTTGGGACCTGACTCCGTTTACTAAAAGCATACTTACCTCAGGGATCAAATGCATGGTATGTGAATGATTCACAGATCCCTTACTTTTGGTCTCTTTTCAAGGGGTTGTAACAAGTGGTCGCATAATCCCGTATCCCATTTTTTTCGGTGTGAAAAATAATAGTTTCAATTACACCCAAGTTACCTACTGGCGCTTTACTTACCTTAGCCACTGCACATCCATCTGCAAATTTGGCCAACTTCCCTGTTTCTAAGCCCATAAGCCTGAAAAAAAATAAACGAAGAAGAAAGTGCTCCTGCGTAACTGCAAGAGGCGTACCGCTCGCAGCGTTGTGAGTCCTCCTGTATCCGATAGGGGAGGGAGAGGGGTACCCTCGCTTCCCTGCCCCTGGAAAGGACCAGAGACCAAAGGGTACCCCCTCCCTCCATGGACAGACAAAAAAAGTGAAAGCGTTACCTTCCTTCCTCTCGTACTAATTACGCGGGTGGTAACAAATTAATGGTTGGTGGGTTACCTTGCCAAACCTCCAGTGACAGAAGTGTTATTGTGCATACACCGTCAAACCTACCATGATGATCTGAACGACAGATAAAGACCTCGATAAATGTGGCTAGTGAAAAGCACACCAGACGCTTTGAACACTTACGACAAACCTATCGCAGGAGTTCGGTACATGTTATCAAAATTTCGTTGCTTGTAACCAAAACAAAACACCCTATTTTGCAAGCACTCGCTCTCCTGTCTCCTGTCCGGAGGTGATGGGGGGAAGGGATTATACTGGCCTGGGGGGTACACCTATCCTGGCCTGGAGTACCCCTCCCCTGGGAAAGGACCTGGGACCAGAGGCTGGGGTACCCCCTCCCTTTGGAAAAGGACCTGGGACCAGGGGCTGGGGTACCCCCTCCCCTGTCAACAGATAAATACCGATGAAAACATTACCTTCCCTCATCCTTCGGATGCGGGCGGTATTAATTATTTGTTGTCAGGCGTGAATGCATCCAGTACGTTGCATTGTCTTTTCAACACACGACGACTACAAAAATATCTAATTTTATGTCATTACATGCGAACGGACCATTTGATTTCTATGACTTAAGTGTATCAAATATATTCTAAATACTAACAATAGCGGACAGGTAAATATTCATTTTTCTCAGGTTAGGTGAGGTCAAGATAATTGCAATTACATCAAGCGCAAATCGTCGAGAGTTGCCTACCTTTCACCCACCCTTACTGTCACACTCCTTGGTTGGTTTCCAATGACCCACGGGTTAGTATCATTATTGGTACAAAGCTGTCTTCTGAATATACTTCTGCAACTTCGGGTAATGTTAAAAACGTGTCTGGACGATAATAAAAATTTTGCCGGCTCCATATTTTACACATATTTCACTGTTTAATACCCATTCACATTCCGCTTAGCTCATCGGGAATATCTACCGATCGTATCTGTCATCACTAATGATACCCCGATTCAAGCTTATTCCTTTTCGCACAAACGATGATATTTTCCCCAAGTAATTGTGGTGCTAATTTTATGTCAGAAGAATCTGACTAACAGTACTAACCTCGTCTGACTTCAATTTGTGGAAAATATTTATCAAAATATTACAACAAAAAGATGATTTTTTTCTGTTAACAAAGGAAATAACTAAAATAACATCAGAAAGAAAAAGTCGAACACCAGCTTAGATTTTTCAGAACAATTTAAAAACATTTATTTACTTCTTTTTGCACATAATCTACATGTCTCTTCTATTGAAGCATTTATCACAGTATCGTATGATGATATGTTCAATGCATTTATGAACTTATCTTCAAAGCAAGCATCCCCTTATACATCAGTTCGAGGACACTTTTACAAAGGTCTACTTCAGCTGTCGTCTATGACCATGTTATCACAACCCTTGACGGAAATATTGAAATAATGTAGTTGAAGTTAATTTATACTGAGTGGACGTCTTAGCGAAAGCAAACATTTTCTTATAAACACACAAATCATGCATTTAATCCGAGCGACGTCACATTCACTTTCGCTTCAATATAAACAAACTCTTTAACTTTCAATATCTTTTTCAGTGCATCTGCGTCTTTAGACAACAATAACAAATCATTTACCATGATTATTTTGGCTCTTTGCCCGTTGAGCCGAAAGATATCTAACTTTCAATAATTTCAACTGAACCAATTCACAGTAAGAAATGTGTCCCTTTTACACAAGTGTATGATAAAGGAATGATTAGTATAACCATTGCCTGGTAGCAGCGACTAGAATTGTGCAACAACAAAAATATCATTCCAGCGGCGGATCTAGGGGAGGGGTGTACGTCCGCCACTGCTGGCGTCCTCCCCTGGATCCGCCAATGCATTCTTAAAACTAATACATGCATTACACATCTTGCTGAACATCGATGAAAAATTCGGCTTCGAGTTCCGCAAATTTCAAATAATTCTATACTTCGGGCACACTTACACTGAGCCAAAGCGAATATTTTCTTTAATCTTTGTCACCGCGGCTGGCGAGTTGAATTTCCTGAGCACCCATTTGTTAGCAAAGTCACTTTCGCGTTCGTTCAGTGTAAATGAAGCCTTGTCAGCATGTACTGAATATTTTCAAGTTCAGTCAAACAAAATATATGCGGTGTTCACCGACTTGGGACTATTAGCAGATACAGTTTGAGTATTTTTTTACATACGCGGATAGTACACACAGCACAGTAATATAGTGTTCAACATGAGAAATATGTGTAATCAAGACTCATCACTCGCTAAGGTCGTTGAGCAACTGTTTTGGTGGCCTCCCAACCCAAAGGATTCATTTCCATCCTGAAGCTGCAGCCTAACACAGCTTTAACAATTACACATGTTGCAATAAATTCTCCACACGTGCGCCAGACGATACATTATTCAAATCATTTGTCTAGATATTTATCGTGGGCTAAATACTACGTAAAAATACTTGCTGAATGCGAATCAAATTTCCATAATTTTGGCAGTGATTCATTTTAGTTTTAATTAATGTCTAGTTCAGTACTTCCTCGTAATTAAAAACACCACATTACATCTTGCAAACATTTTCCCCGAAACCACATCATCATCCACTGATTTTTAGGTGACAGTTTTAAGTAGAATAGATCCTTTTTGGACATCCAACTGGCAGCTTCCTTTTGATTCTGCAAACATAAACATAAGATAGTGAAATGTACGTCCCAAACTTGAATTGTCTACAGTAGGTTTTCAACATTTTACCGACAATAATTCAAAGAGCAATAAGGAACAACAAACTAAAGTATGAGACATAAGAACAATACCTTGAAAGGTTTGGGCATTACCCGTTTCCAGTTCTTTTTGTTGTGATGTTCCAAATATGAACGTTTCAGTTCTATTCTGTGCTGAACGGTAAGGCATTCGTTGCATAGCTTACATTCCTAAAAGTTAAAGAATTGAAACATGAACACTGAATAGATGTTATCAACGCTCTTGAAGATCTTTCGCTTTAGCTAGTACTTTTCTAAGCATTTCGAGAATATTATCGCATGTTCCTACAAAATGCGCAAAGTTCTTTTCCTTTCAGCAAAGTAAAATGCATACCGCTTTCAAACAGTTTTCTTCACATATATCTGATAGACAACTTTCTGCATACACATTTATGTCTTTATCCGACACTTGCATGTTCGCTTCATCAGTAGGTCTGGAACAACAATACAAAACACAATTCTCAAAGTTCATTTTGTCAATAATTAATGAGTCACAAACTTCTGAGAACCTAAACAGAGACACACAAATATTGTAATTTATTGGTACTTACGCGCTGCCTATATCATTGGCAACAGGTTTTGAAATGCCAACTAGATTAAACATTCCATACAATGTTTCTTCGTACAGAACTTTGTTCGGTGGGAAATGCCCAGTTGACAGATTAGGAGACATGTTTACTTCCAAGAGGTATAACTTCAGCTGACTGTCCAAAATGAAGTCAAATCTCACCAATTCAAAAAAGTTTCTGAAAATGCAAAAAGGGAAACTACTAGAGGATTTGTACATTCCAAATATTAAAGGTATTTTTATACTCTTCATCGCTTAAGATATTCAGAATGGTTAACAAGAGTACTTCAAGCATCAGTTTTAATTTCAGCATGAACCAATAAAAAACAAACGAAAAATAAGCGTAGTGTTACCTGCTTGACCTGTATTTTGATGCAGCTTTTGTGAGCATCTGTTCCTTGGCCAGGTAAACTTGTCGAACGGTTTCATAGATATCTTCTAACAAGGCGTCCGTGTCTACGCCTGTGTGTAGTTTGCAAGAGCATTTGGAATGTGATGAAAACGCATGTATGTAAATAAAATTCTACTGCTATTTTTTGAAATTTCACTACATATCTCCGAGAGACACAAATATTTTTTAAGTAGTGTCACTGCTCCGGGTCCAATTAAAACGTACCCTGAGATTTGAGGTACGTTAGCAACGTCTCTTTGAAGGGATAATTCAGATTCGAATACAATTTTTGAAGGGATGGAACCTGTGAAAAACAACAATAAAAACTATGTATATTTTGAATATTTCAGATATAAGAGAGAGTGTGTGAAATTTCGTTCAGCATTATTTTATGTGTCATTCATACAAACCTTCCAAACAGGCATGTAATCGTCTGTTATCACATACTTTAAAATGTCCTTTTCGTTGAAAGGATGGTACTCCTTGGGACAAAATCTGTAATTTTAGAACACCAGTTAGTAACGAAAAGTACAATGCACACTACGTGCACACTAAACATTCAAAAAATACTCAACGAAATGCGAAAAACAACCTACCTGACAAGCCAATCTCCGTTGTTGACGTATATTCTCAACGGATTGATCGATGTGATAGTTGCGTAAACCCCGATATCAAATCGCCTGATAAAATGTACGGATTCGATTAATAAAAGAAGGAAAACGTTCAACAAGACAAAAATCACAAGCATTTATAATTATTGTACCTTCCATCTATTAGATATGGATCGTCCACGTATTCTTGGACAAACGTATTCTCACTTTCGAAGTCCACGTCTACCAAAACAACAAAAATCTATCAATCAAGTTGCCAAGCCGGATTGAGTGGATAATAATACCGTCAACTACATTTTTCACACCATTTAAAAACAAGAAACTTGACTTACCACTAAGCTTTTTTATCTTAACACCTCTGTGGTTGGAACCTTTCTGCACAAATTTTTTATCCGGATGGGCTTTAGCCTAATAGGATAAAACAAAAACGTTTTTCACAGAAGGGACATTGGAGTATACAAATATCCATTTCGACACTCTTAACAAAAATCTACAACTATAACTATAAACTTGCAACGTTTATCATTTGGTGTTTTTGAAAAAAAAGCTGCAGACAAAGCTTACGTATTCCACAAGTTCATCCCTTTGCTTTGGGATTTTAAAAGCTTTGGGAATGTGATCAATTTCTGATGTGGCAAGATACACTTTGTTGGTCACAAATCCAGTTCCCGGAAAATGATTGACCTGAAATGGTAAGTAAAACTTGAAATAATACATGTCATTTCCATGATCAACAGTTTACAAAAAAGAGATTACAGCATCATGTTTCCAAAACTGATTCCCAATATTCCATTTATTTGCATTTGACACCAACTAAATGTAAACGTACTCTCTGATGAGGCTTGAGATTCATCATTTCTTCCTTCATCGTTGTAAAAGGGTAGTCGTGACACCACAATATATCCCAATCTGGCACTGACGATGTCACTGTCTGATAGCCCACACGTTCAAACACAGCAAACACGTGCTTTAAGTATCCAGATGTTGGCTACAATACAGAATAAAGCCAGGTTGAATCCTCTTGCATGCTACGCGGGCTGTACACAATTGATTCCTCACATTGAACTTTGGTACGACTCTTGCTGACCTTTTGGCAAACGAGCCTTTCACCCTGTCACGTTAAAACAATTAGTGGGAATCGAATTAGGATAAAAATAAGTTCAACAAGAATGCCTTTCAGTCATCCACGTAACACATAGATCACAAAAACATTTACAAATATAGAGAAAATTTATTTCTTTGGTCCTCACATGACCTTGGCCTTTTAAGTAAGTTTTAATGGAATACAAACATATAGCAAGCACTTGCTACGTGGTCGGCGGTATGCCTCTTGCATTCATGCAGGACTTTCTTCTCCTTGTTTTTTTTTTATAATTTGACCATGACCTTGACCAAATGACCTTTATACTCAAACTTGACCATGATGTCAAATGATGTACCTCCATACTGAAAATGTAGTTTCTAGCTTGAACAGTTAAAAAATAGCCCTGTGACGGGCTGAGGTGGTTTAAGTGAAAAAGATGTCAAATTGTCAAAAAGATGTCAAATGTCAAAAAATCAAACACCTGGACTATGTATATGTAGGAAGTTC